>VWYK01102043.1:5143-16293 GCA_013399775.1 Semnornis frantzii
AGGCCCTTTGTGCCTTTTCCCGCCGTTGCTCTCCCCGAAACAGCAGGAGGGAGAGCAGAAAAATATGCCTGGGCAAGCCAGGAAAGGTATAAACCCAATTTGGCCTGCCTAGGCCTACCACGACAGATGGAGATTCCATCAATTCCCTGAGTAGCCTTTTTGAGGGCTTGGCAACCTTTTGGGGGGAGAAGTTAAGATGATTCCTGAAAATTAGCTGAGATCAGTTCCTGTCAATTTCAGATTGATGTAACAGCCCCCACACCCTCTCATACCTTTCTGCATGGAAGAGACTGCAAGAGAAATCTTAGACAAGTGGGAAAGTCCAAGAAGTCTGGCAGAAGAAGCTCTCCTGGCATGTCACAGAATGTTTTGGGTTGGAAAGGACCTTTAAAGTTTATCTAGTTCAAGTCCGTGCAGGCAGCAAGGACATCTTCAACTAGATTAGCTTGCTCAGAGGCCCATCCAATCTGACTTGGAATGGTTCCAAGGATGGAACATCTACAACTTCTCTGGGTAGCCTGGGACAGTGTTTGATCATCCTTAGTGTAAAAAATGTCTTGGTTACATCTGGTCTGAACGTGCCATTTTTTAGCTTAAAACCATCACCCCTTGTCCTATCCCAACAGGGCCTGCTAATAAGTCTGTCCCTATCTTTCTTCTCGGGCCCTTTAAGTACTGAAAGGTCACAATAAAGTCTCCTAGAGCCTTCTCCAGGCTAAACGGCCCCAACTCTGTCAGCCTGTCTTCACAGCAGAGCTGTTCTGGCATGCTGATCATCTTTGTGGTCTCCTCTGGACTTACTCCAACAGGTCTTTCTCATTTCCCTCATGGCACAGCGAGTTTGCACCCTGCAGATGAGATGCACTCCATGGGTGTGCATCTGTGCATAGCATCAGACAGAGCAGGCAGAAGGTATGCAGCTCTCTGGGATTGCTGCTGTGTTCCCCAGAGGTCCATGGCCATCCTAAACAAAACCTGGTCTTGTGCCACGTATTGAACAGACAGAGTGGAGAGAGCATGGACAGTGCAATAACACAGCCATTGCTTTGATGGAATTATACTTTCAGAACTTAGGGCAAAACTCTTTTCTCTCTTGGCTGCTCAGGACATGTGAATAACCATCCCAAAGTAAACAATATGTGGTCTTGTGTAGTCATTTTCCTCCTCATCCAAGGCTGGTATTTCTCTCAGGTCTAGGAAGCAACAGGAAGTGGGGAATTCTGCACAGGCACAGTTGATCCTGTGCTTTCATAATGGGCTCTGGAAGTGCAGCATGTTTGGGAAAAGAAATATTGCTGTTCAAGATGGGAAGCACACACACGAAAATACATCTGGACACATACAGTGAGTCCATACTCCTCTGTATCACATAACTAAAGAGCTCTGATGCAGCCATATGCACAGTTTCTCCTAACTCTTCCAGAAGCATTCAGACATTGACAGATTATGAATCAGTTCTTAAACTGTAAGGTTAAAGAACCTCCTGAAAGCAAGGTAGCTGCTAGATTACTTATAAATATAGTCCAGGGTGTGTGGTGGTTGCTCACATAAATCATCTTCTCAGGGAAGATGCTATAGTGCTCTGGCAGACAAAAGGGCTCAGCACAGCAGGATCTGTGCTCCCACACTGTTGTTGCGCTGCAAGGCAAGGAACCCATTTGCTGATTTCTTCAGCAAGAACCCTGAAGAACAACAACTGTTTAAGATGCTGCTACCCATTTCCAAATGAATATGGGGAATGGAAAGTTTATGTTAGTTTTCTTCACCATCACTTCCTCACCTAAGCCCAGGACACCTTTCCTGCTCCCATCATGGTAGGGATGCACACAAGCCATTTACTCTGTTTTCCAGCCACTGTCTCTCTTTCCCTACCACACAACTTCTCTTCCACATGGCCCATCCATGTGCCTGTCTCACTGCATGGTGTTGACCTCCACTCCACCAAGCCTTAGTTCAGCTCAGGACAAACTCCAGAGAGGTTCTATGAATTTATAATTCACAGTGCTCCAAAACACCATATTTGTGTTATTGCAAATCTGTCCCCACTGCAGACATTGCTGTAGCACCTCTAGGTCTCACAATCTGATTGTTGGTGTATGGTGCAGCCTTATCACCACTTCCCAGACCCTCTATTCAGCAAATCACAACAAACTTCAATACTTCACAGAACCATTTTGGCTGGAAAAGACCTTCAAGATCATCAAGCCCAACCTTTAACCCAGCACTGCCAGGTCACCACTAAACCATGTCCCTCAGCACCACATCTACACAGCTTTTACATACTTCCAGAGGTGGCGACTCCACCACTTCCCCGTGCATCTTGTTCCAGGCTTTGACAAGCCTTTTGGGGAAGATATTGTTCCTAATGTCCAAGTTAAACCTCCCCTGGCACAACTTGAGGCCATGTCTTCTTGTCCTATCACTGGGAAGAAAAGACTAACACCCACCTTGCTCCATGCCTCCTTTCAGGTAGTGGTAGAGAGTGAGAAAGCTGCTCTTCAGGAAACTTGTTCTCCAGATCCCTCATCAGCTTCATTGCTCTTTTTTGGACCTGCTGCAGCAACTCAGTGTCCTTCTTGTATTGAGAGGTGCAAAATTGAACAAAGTATTCAAGGCGCTGCCTCAGCAGTGTCAGGTACAGTGGTACTATCCCTGCTCTAGTCCTTCGGGTCACAGTGTGCTGGCACAGGCCACCTGAACCCACTACTGGCTCATATTCACCAGTGTGTACAGAGGAAGGTTGCAGAAAGTTCTTCCTCATTGTTGGAAAATTCACTGGGGGAATGCTTAGGTCATTGCCAAAGCACTGAGTTGTCGTTTTGGGGCTTTTGGGTTTGGCTTGTTTTCTCTTTCCACCTTATGACTGGTTTCAGAGTCTGATGAACCTCATAAAGGAGAGGGGGAGAAAAAAAGAAAAATACAGACATTGATTCCAGTACCCAGGATCTCAGACACATTAAATTGCGCAGCTTCTCTCTGTCATTCAGCTCTAGGAAGCAGCCAATTTCCTTAATTAAAGATTTCTGAAGCCTTACGAGTAAAGCAAGTTTCAGCTTTGCCCCCTCATTTCTTAGCATTTTCATCTTCTTCCTTTTCTCTTCCTGGACCTTTCATTTCAGAACAGCTCAAGTTTCAACCAAGTAGGCTTGTTATTATCACATGGAGAAACCCTCGCTCGTCGTGCTAGACTGCACACAAAAGGACAGATAACAGCAACAACAAAGGACAGAAATCATGACTGCAGCAGGAGGGAGCTGCCACATCCCCAACACTGGTTAGCTCAGGTTTCCTTGTCAGCCCATGTTGCCATAGCTATGAAAGATGCTCAGAAACCAAGGCTGCCATGGAGATGGGATTGCCATGGCACTGAGGAAAGCAGGGCAGGTAACAAACACCCTTTGAATACTAGATACCATAATGTTAATTAAGGGAATGTAATGTAGCCACTTACAAGTAGGTAACGCACAACTTCAGTAGTGTTTCTCATTAATTAAACTTAGGAGAGGCTTTAGTCTACCTTTAAAATGGCAGAACTGCAATAGTTTATTAACAAGTCACAGGCAAAGTATTTTGGATTTCTACTATGAAATGGAAATAATTAATATGCACCGTGATAAATAAAAGGCAAATAAAGATCCCTTAAGTCCATACTGATAACATATTACTGCCATTCTAAAGATGAAAGTTAAAGGCTTTGGTGGTGATTTGGGAGTTCCCTGCCCACCCACACTTTGTAAAATGACCCAGACTAGAACTCAGCCAGCTGGAAGTTCTAGAATAGAATGAAGCTCTATTTACAGCTCAGCACAATATACAAGCAGATATATACACTATATACAGGAATATTTACAGAAATATACAAGGTAAAGGTAATACAGAAACACAACTCCCCTCCCAGAAATCAGAGACCCCAGGAGAGGCTCCCAACCACTCTTCCACCTTCTCTCCACCCCTATACCTTACCCCAAGGTTTGCCTTATGTGCAAGGCAAATTTGGAAGATGGGCCAGGGGGGTTAGAAGGAAAGTAGTTAGTGAGGTTACTCGGCAGAGAGGAGAAGGCTAGAAGCTAGACCACCCAAGACACTGTGCCCGAGAGACTGACTTATCTATGTTTTGAGTACTTAAACATCTCAGCAAGTCTATGAGTGAAGCAGACATCACCATTGTTTCATTTTCACAGCCTATAGTATAATTTTCTCTATTATAATATTCCAATTAGACCCAAACCAGCACAGCTTCCTAGGAGTCACATGGAGCGAGAGAGACCAAGCAAGCAGCAAACTCCTCTGTAATGAGATTTTTAATGCTGAAGATTTGTCTGTGACTGCAGGTGTGTAGGACTCAGACTCTGACCCACAGGCACCCTTAACAGGACTCATGCAATCGCACCCCACCTCCCCATTGAACAAGGCACTTTGTGATACTGAGATGCCTCATGGTATTCAGTCATTGCCAAGACTCCACTCACTGATTCTCCATTAGCATCAGCTAATAATCTTCTGCTCTCTGGTTTTCAAGGAGCTCCAGAAGGATTCAAGGCTGCTCTAAGAAAAGAACAAGGCAAGACAGAAAAGCTGTAGTCACAAAATCCCAGCATAGTGGAGGTTTGAAGTGACCTCTGAAAATCATCTAGTCCAACCCCTCTGCTAAAGCAAGGTCATTCAGGGCAACTTCACCAGGATTGCAGTGTCCAGTTGGGTTTAGAATGTCTCCAGAGAGGAAGACTCCACAGCCTCTCTGGGAAGCCTGGTCTAGTGCTTTCGCATCCACACAGGAAAGAAGCTTCTCCTCATGTTCAGATGGAACCTCCTGGTTTCCAGTTTGTGCCCATTGTCACTTGTCCTAGCAATGGGCACCACTGAAGAGAGTATAGCCCCATCCTCAGTCTCCCCCAGGCTAAAAAGCCCCAGGTCTCTCAGCCTTTCCTCAAAAGTCAAAGAAAGAAGTTCAGCCCATGGCTTTTGCACTCCTCAAGTAACAGAAAACCAGAAAACAAATTCCCAAAACTCTTACTTTATTTCTAATAATTTGGGTATCTGAGTTGTTATTTTTGAATCACAAGTAGTTTTATGTATGCAAGAACAACAAAACTTCAAAAATGCAGACATGACCACAGGTCTGCACCCTCTTTCCTCTCAAGCTTTTAGCCTGCTCGCATCCTCAGCTGATTCCCTCTTTCTTCCCTGGAAGCCCACAACACAGCCCCTACACTTTTCAGTTGCTTTCCCCATGTTATCCAAAATGCAGATGGTCTGAGCAGAGGTTCAGACAAGGGCATGGAAATTATTCACCCTGGGCAAAACTTCAGGGAGCCACATCAAAGGACTGAGGATGCCACATCCTGTGACAGAGGCCATTGGCATTGCTGTGGGGTGCAGGTGAAGGGGTTGGGACAGCAAACTCAGAGACACTGCAACATTCCATCCAGCCTGATCTCAGCCATCATTTATGCTGTGAAAAAGAAACAGTTATCTTAGGCTCCACTCTCCTTAGAAGATGCCATCAGAGCACTTCTGAAACTGCTGCTTCTGGAACAGTAAATCCACAGTGGGGAAATGTGTCTCAGAGACCTCAGAGCTGGAGCAAAAGCTAAACACATTTAGTGATCACTGCAATTATACAGAGTCCTCAGATATCTGGGCTCTGCACTGCTGTGAGACTCAGCATATGCGGTTACCACCAGGCAAGGACGGTGGCAGATCAACACCAAGGCCAGCAGAAAGCAATGACACAATGTCCAGCTGCCTGACCTCTGCTGTAGCAACAAGATGATCCTTATCCTCAGGCAGAGATTTGCTTATGATCTTATTTCAGCTTAACTTGATATTAGCATTTCAAAGAGCTATTAAAATTGCTTACATGTATGAAAACAACATTGCAGGCAAATGAAAGAGGGAGGAGAACCCCAAGCCAATGTGTTTTATTCTGAGGTCAGTCTGAAGACACCTGGGCTTGAGAAGCGGAGAGTTCCAGTTTACAGCATTCAGTTCTGTCTCTGGACTGAGAGGCAGAACATGACTGGGTCACTGCCCGGGAGGCAGATGGCCTCTGCAGGGTCAGGAATTCCTCTCTGCGGCAGGAAAACTACGAGGAGTGTATTAAATAGAGAGAGGTTTTTGCTATTGTGAAGACACTCAAAATGTTTTCCAGTTAAATAAGGCACAGCTGGGGAGATGAATGCTTTGCAGTACTTCGAGCCATTGCTTTTCTCTGAGAGATCTCAAATGCAAGGGAATCAGGTCTTTGCTCTTGTACAAGCTTCTGTGATTCAGAGGAAAACAGCCATCACTGCTGTTCAAGTTCTCTGCTGCACACACAAGTGACTGTAACCAGGTCATTAACCAAATCGCAAGTATTTGCCACAACTTATTAGTCCTGTAAGTTGTTGGATTTGGGTTTTGTTTGGGTTGTTTTTTTGGGTTGTTTTTTTTTGTTTGTTATGGGTTTTTTGGGGGGTGGCTGGGGTGTTGGGTTTCCCCGCCCCCCTTCTCTAATGGCTGGAAAGTACTGAGTCAGCTCTGGTACTGAATCACAGAATCCCAGAGTCTCAGCATGGTGAGGATTGGAAGGGACTTCTGGAGATCACCCAGTCCAAGTCCTCTGCTGAAGCAGGTTCACCCACAGCAAGCGGACTAGGATCACAGTGTCCAGGCAGGTCTGGAAATCTCCCTAGAGCAGGAGACTCCACAAACTCTCCAGCACAGTGCTCCAGTACCCTTAGAGGAAAGAAGTTTCTCTTCACATTCAGATGTGAATTCCTAGGACCCAGTTTGTGCCTACTGGCTCTTTTCCTGTCACTGAGCACCGCTGAAAAGATGCTACAAGCATTTGAGATGTATCAATCTTTAAAGCTATTTGCCTCCAAAAGCAATGAGAAAGGTCTTGGCAACAAAATCAAGAAGTAAGAAGAAAAAAAAAAAACCAAAATAAACAAACAAAACAAACCCAAAGGAGAAGAGGAGGGGAACGATATACTAAAGTGTTTCTCAAGCAGAGCTGGGATGAAAACCAAAGCTCAACTATAAACTGGGTATAATTTTTTGAAGCCTTTGCTAAAGGTTACCACAGCAGCATCCGTCACTGTGTGAAGTCACTATTGATGAGTAAGGAGCCCAAAGAACGTAACCCAAAGGCTCCCTACGTCAGAGGGAAAAACACAATTTGCCTTGCTGGGCTTTGGCACAAGTCCTGACTCAGCAGCTGGCTGCATGTGGTGACATGGACCACAGTGTTTTGGATGGGAAAGCACAGCAAGGCTCTGCTCCCTGCCAGAAAGCCACCACCACTGCACATAGCCATGGCAGATGTCAAACATGTGAGCAAAATCCTAGAGAAGAGAGGACCAAGAGTCTGTCCATTGCTGGTGTTCCTCATGGCATTACCAAATCAGTCAACTCTGGTCACACCCTAAATGTGAAAGGGATACATCATAGGAAACCTAGAGGTACAGTCGGATGCAAGGAGAAAAATAGGGGCATGGAAGAGAAGCCACTTCAGTCTTTCGAAAACAGTCTTAATTAAACAAAATTAAGAACCTGGGGAGTAAACTGCAGCATCAGCGTGAGATGGGACAGGGAAAAAGAAACTGCCAGTCTGTGGGCTCAAATAGATCTTCTAAGGAGGCCTAGCGGGGCTAAGTCTGTACAGGAATCTACGTATTGCAGTGGGCTAGACATTTCTAGCAGAAAGAAGCTGTTCTGACTACTGCTGGAGCATTCTTGAAAAAGTAAATAAACAAAGACAGGCAGATGGAAATAATTATGACTTGAATGCCTGAGATTGTTGGAGTTTGGTTTGCAATTGTCCCAGACTGACCTGGGCTCTAAGAACCTAAAGCTACAAAAAGGAGGAAAATTCACTCCTGGTATAAGCAGGTGGGAAGCTCCTGGGCTCTCACACACCAGTAGGGCTTCCAGAGTGAGCCTGACCACATGGAGTGTACCTTGCTCTCTGCTCAGGGGTAAAGCCAAACTTGGGAGCTGTGCCAGGTATCACAGAAATTCCTGGGGAGCTGGGGTATCTCAAAAGCTACTCCTCTCCCTCCTCCTGCCTGCTGGTCATACCTAGACCAGCAGCAAAAATTCATCTACCTATCTACCTTCAGCTGCATCGAACAGGGAATTCTTTCTTTGAAAATTAAACAGCTGATGAGAAGTTTTCAAAAAACACCATAAAAATACCAGGAGAAAAGCATATGTTTCTCATCCAAACTAGTCAGACCATGGTGCCTATCACTGTGGCTGCTGTCACTAATGATACCAGTCCCAGAAATCACCTGAGACACAAGTGATTGTGTGTAGCACTTCCACAAAGTCAGGTGGTGAGGACCTGAAACACAAGATAGAGAATCAGACACAGGGTGGATGGCCTGGGGATTGCTGGTGATCATCGTTGGGATGGTTGTTTTGTTTTTGTTTTTGTTTTCACAATGGAATCACAGAACCGTTGAGGTTGGAATAGAGCTCTGAGATCATCAAGCCCAGCCTATGACCTAACACCACCACATCAACTAGACCATGCCACTAAGTGTCACATCCAATCTTTCCTTAAACACCTCCAGGGATGGCGACTTCACCACCTCCCTGGGCAGTCCATTCCGGTGTCTAATCATCCTTTTCTTGAGGAAGTGCTTCCTAACATCCAATCTAGACCTCCCCAGCTTCAGGCTATGCCCTTTCATCTTGTCACAAGCTGCCTGGGAGAAGAGCCTGACTCCCACTTCCCTTCAGACAATTGTAGAGTGTGATAAGGTCCCTGCTGAGTCTCTTCTCCAGACTAAACGCCCTCAAGCCTCTGCTCATCGGCCTTCCCCTCCAGTCCCCTCCCCAGTCTCATGGTTCTCCTCTGGACCTGCTCCAGCACCTCAATATCTTTCTTGAAGTGAGGGGCCCAGCACTGCACACAGTGCTCGAGGTGAGGCCTCACAGGATTTTAGGGGTTGGAAGGGACCTTCAGAGATCATCGAGTCCACTTCCCCCTGCTAGGGCAGGGCTGTATAATCTAGCATAGGTCGCACAGGAACGCATCCAGGTGGATGATGAAATTGTCCAGAGAAGACGATGCCACAACCTCTCTGGGGAGCCTGTTCCAGTGCTCCATCACCCTTACAGTACAGAAGTTGAGGTGGAACTTCCTGTGCTGGGGTTTACATCCATTGCCTCTTGTCCTATCACAAGTGAGCACAAGGACACAAGTGAGCAGAAGCTGTCCCTTCCTTCTTGACACCCAGTCCTCAGATATTTATAAACATTTATTACATCTCCTCTCAGTCCTCTCTCCAAACTAACAAGCCCCAGATCCCTCAGCCTTTTCTCATAAGGCAGTGCTCCAGTCCCTCAATCATCTTGTAGCCCTCCCTTGGACTCTTTCAAGTAGATCCCTGTACCTCTTGAACTGGGGAGCCCAGAATTGGATCCAGTATTCCATGTGAGGTCTTACTAGGGCAGAGTAGAGGGAGAGAACCTCCCTTGATCTGCTGGATACACTCTTCTCAATGCATCCCAGGATACCATTTGCCCTCTTGACCACGAGGGCACATTGCTGTCCTCATCAGTGCCAAGAACAGGAGCAGAATTACATCCCTGGTTCTGCTGGCCATAGTATTCCTAATACAAGCCAAGATGCCATTGGCCTTCTGTGCCACCTGGGCACACTGCTAGCTCATGGCCAGCTGGTCGTCACCCAGAACTGCCAGGTCCCTCTCTGCCAGGCTGCTCTCCAGCCACTCATCCCCCAGTCTGTAGCACTGTGTGAGGTTATTGTTAAACCTCATACCCTTGGCCTCAGTCCACTGTGCCAGCTTGTCCAGGTCTATCTGAAGTGTCTTCCCACCTCCCAGCAGATCCGCCCTCCCCTGAGCTTGGTGTCATCCATGACTTTACTAACAGTAGATTTGATCCTCTCATCCAAGTCATCAATAAAGATGTTGAATAGAACTGAGCCCACTACTGACCCCTGGGGGGACACCACTGGTCACTGGACACCAGCCACAACTGTTCTGCTCCAGGGATCTCCTCGCACTTGCCAGGGATAGCCCTGCCCCAGGTTACAGCCAGGTCACCACACAAGTCTCTGAGCCAGGACATGGGTGCATGAGGGATCACAAAGCACATGTCCAGCAGATGAAAGCAGATTTCTCCAGTATTCAAATTATCTCAGCTTCTTCCCTAAGAAAAAGGACCGACATAAAATACATTTGTTAGAATCACGGAATGGTTTGACTTGGAAGGGACCTTTAAAGCTCGTCCAGTCCAACCCATCCACCCTCACCCCACAGTCAGCAGGGACTTTTTAAATTCGGTAAGGTTGCTCAGAGCCTCACTCAACCTGGCCTGGAAAGTTTCCAGGAATAGTGCATCCACTCCCTCACCGAGCAACCTGGGCCAGTGTCTCACCACTGTCAGTGTCAAAAATGTCTTCTATTTAGTCTGAATCTCCCCTCTTTAGTTTAAAACCATGACCCTTTGATGCAACAGGAACATTAATTTCTTGCTGAGCACTCATTTCTCATCACGGCATTTGTGCATGTGGCAGCCCTTCAGCTTGCTTGACTCCATGCCTGGCAGGGAGCTGTATGATGGGAACTGAGGTGGCCCAGGAGCAGGACAAGCCTCTGCCCAGCCAAGCCAGAGCTCTCCCTTCCTGCCTACTCCTGCTCAACACCACAGTTCCACCCAGAACTCTCCCTCCCTGCCTACTCTTGCTCGACACCACATTTCAACCCAGAAAATGATAAAGCCAGGCTGCCCTCTGCTTGCTGTGCCCCACTTTACATATTGTACAGAAAATAGAATGGAAAAGATTGAGCAGAGCACCACAGTGGCACCGGCTGCATTCCCATGGTCCCACTCGCCATCCTAGCCTGACAGGCACAGGGCAGGGGTGAGCTGAGTCGAAGGAAAAAGTAAAGTTCTTCACTCTGCAGAGACATTTGAGACCTTCAGTTACAGGTACCTGAAGCTACTCCTTCGCTTTAGCAGAGAACATTTCCCAAGTGCGCTGTGAAGTGCAAGCTGCCTGCCCTGGCTGTCCCTCCGGCTTCATCCCACCTGGACAGATATAGGCACATGCTCAAAGACATCAGCTCTGGACCCGAAGTTCAGCATCCACCAGATGAAAACTCCCACTCCTGGTGTGCTGGTTTGAGCTA
>VWYK01102071.1:2531-17502 GCA_013399775.1 Semnornis frantzii
TTTATATGTTCTCATTTTGCTATCAATAATTTATTAATAAAAGTAATTTGTTTATCCCATGGCAAATCATCTTCAGAAGATAGCATTTTGATGAGAAAAATGCTGAAATCATCAATACCAGCGTGGTTTCAAAGTCCTTTCTTTAAAGAGTCTTTGGTTATCAAGTCAAAGAACCAGAATCCTGAATCCAAGCTTCAGGGTTCTATGACTGCAGTGATCTTCACTAACTGAAAAATATATGTTCTAGCAGAGATGATCACTACCCCAAAATTACAGAAAATGAAATAGTTTTTGGGTTGGAAAAGAAAACACTACCATTACCATTTTCCAAAGCCCGTTTCTCTTTCCTGTGTGGAGAGAAGTAACTGCATATAAGTCTACTTAGTCTACTGCTTTGCCTGGCAGGAATCAACCAGTAGTAACAATAAACTCTCTTTTTACAAAACCAGTGTTGTTTATGGTCTACCACTGAAATCGAACTTTAGAGTTTTAAGTCATAATTTTTTTTTAAGGTATCCTTAAAGAATCTCAATGAACCAATAATACAGTTCTGAACTTTCTTCTTCCCATTGAGGTTATCTCTGCAGCTTTGGATATCCATTTGCCACTCCTTTATTAACACTACTGAGTCATGAACTCTTAGAAAAAAAAGGACATAAAACTATGGAATTCACTCATGTCATACCTGGGGCTATATCTTTGACTTTTGGCACTGTCCCAAGCAATGCAGGACTTTTAGACACGCTAATGTATTATTTGCATATGAGCCAAAAGCAGTTTTTTTTCCTCTGTCCTGTCTTTATTTACCTTATAGCTTAGGCATTCTTAAAATGCATTTGTGTTGACGAGTTAGCTCAAAGGAGATTATTAGTGCTTTTTGAGTAATGAAAACAAGCAAGCTAAGCAAAAAAACACTTTTGAATTTTTCTAGCTTTACGTTGTAGGTTCATGGCTCCTTCCACATTTGCTGTCAGCTTATTTTACTAGCCTATATCATTTTTATAGATCATGAACAGTAGAGGCCTAAATTTTGACCCCTGTCGGGCCTCAGTAAATCTACTTTTCCACAATCTAACATAGCTTCTCTGTTTTCTGTTTTTCCATCAGCACTTTATCCACTCCCATGTACTTCCCTAGATCCTGGCAACTTTTAGCTTAAACAGAGAGCAGTAGTATGGAACCTTGTCAAAATGTTCTGAAGATCCAAATAAATTATACTGTGTTTTATCAGCTTTGTCTGCAGCCTCCTGAAGCATCAAGTTAGCCAAGATCTTTTCTTTCTAAATCATTCTTGTTATCTCTGTTAGTTTAGCACTGTGTATTTACTTTTATAACATGTCCTTTACTATATTCTGTATTAAATACCACAGTGATGTGACTGCGGTTCCTTCGGAATGCCCTTTTCAACTTTATGCAGAGCTGTACTGTATTATCCATTCATTTCATTTGTGGCATGCTAACTGAATAAAACAAGCCTTCCAGTACCATACTGGAAAGCAATCCTGTTTCATGAGTCCTAGTGCCTTTTCTTTGCCCCAGGTTTCCATTTAAGGGTCTCCAGTTCTTCAAATATTTTCATTGCTGCTCCATAAAGTTTGAACAGATTCACCTTTACTGATTTCTACGGAGTTCTGTGATGCCAATAATGTCTTGACAACAGAAGTTATTGAAACGTTTTTGAGCAATATGTAAAAATTTTGAAAGATAGTTGAAATATTGTGAGCTATTGTTTTGTTCTCAGAGCATATCTATGCCATGTGTTAAATCAATTTCCATTTGAATTTGGATTTCCAAATTTCGTATCTTGATCTACCATTACTTATAAATTAAGCTCTTTCTCTTTCTATTTTGATAATATTTAAAACTGGTTATTTTGTGAATCTCGGAGACTTAACGCAAAGCCAGGTTTTGGAGAATATTTGAACAGTTGACTTTTCTGAATGTATATAAGAAAATGCTTGTTCTTAAAAAACCTTCTTGGAACCCCTTTATTCTGCTCTCATCAGACCCCACCTGGAGTACTGTGTGCAGTTCTGGAGCCCCCAGCACAGGAAGGACATGGAACTGTTGGAGTGGGTCCAGAGGAGGCCACAAAGATGATCAGAGGGCTGCAGTAGCTCTGCTATGAGGACAGGCTGAGAGAGTTGGGGCTGTCCAGCCTGGAGAAGAGAAGGCTTTGAGAAGACCTTATAGTAGCCTTCCAGTATCTGAAGAGGGCCTACAGGAAGGCTGGGGAGGGACGATTTACAAGCTCTTGTAATGACAGGACTAGGGGCAATGGGTTTAAACTGACAGAAGGGAGATTTACGCTGGATGTTAGGAGGAAGTTCTTTACAGTGTGGGTGGTGAGACACTGGCACAGGTTGCCCAGGGTGGATGTGGCTGCTCCCTCCCTGGGGGGGTTCAAGGCCAGGTTGGACGAGGCCTTGAGTAAACTGTACTAGTGGGAGGTGTCCCTGCCTATGGCAGGGAGTTGGAACTGGATGATCCTTAAGGTCCCTTCCAACCCTACCATTCTATGATTTTATGATTCTCATTTTTAAAAGACTTAGCAACTTTTCATATTTTAACCTCCAAACTGTCAGTTTCTTTGGACTTGATTTCTACATGAAAGCCAGTCACTTGCTTATGTGTACAATGACTACCGGTTCAATTACATCTCTGCTTTTTGGAACCATTGGTACTAATTTCATGCTTTCAGATTCAGCACATTTCCTTTTCTTACAAACCAGCTGCAGACATGATAGAATAAACCAATAGACTGTTAAGTCAATATCATCAGTGACACTAATGTGTCAAGTAAAACTGAGCTTGAAGCTACACTCCTTTTAGCTCTCAGCAATCAACAGAGCATCCTTCATGAAAGAACATTGGGTTTGCTTAGAAGGCTCAATTCAGTTGATATACATAGATTTCTAGTGTCAATAGCGAAGACTCAGGGTACCCTAATTGACCTTCAGTTAACATCCCCTACAGAAGGATCATAGAATTACAGAAAGCTTTTGATTAGAATGGACTTTTAAAGGCCATTTAATGCAATCACCTTGCAGTGAGCAGGGATAGCTTTAACAAGTCCCTCAGAGATGCATTCAACCTGATCTTGAAAGGATATTGGTCTCCTGTAGATTTTGTGCTGTATTTACCTGTCCTTTGCTGTTGTTAGGCAATCTGCTGTATCTTAAATGGCATGAGATAGGTGAATTCACAATGGAGTTATAAAGACCCCCGTCTTTAGAAGGGTGTGCTGAAGAGGTTCTGAGTGGTCTATTCACCTTAGATTGTTTCTACAGGCTACTGAGAAATAGCCTCATGTAGTGTGCAACTCATCTTAAGCTATATTTAGATACCATTGAGAAGGAATCATCCAGGGGTTCTCTTTTCTCTCCATTAGTTCTCTCTTGGGATCTCCATTGATCCTTGGGTAAAAGTTCCTTGGTCTTTGGTGGTCTTTTGGTAAAAGTTCTTTGGCGTAAGATGCCCATCTTTGGGTAAGTGAGCTAAAAAAACATCATCAATGAAAATCAAAGCAGTATGTAAAAAAGAGTATAACTTTTTAGCAGAATATGCTCCTAAACTGAGGTTTCATATGTAGTAGCAGAATCAGATAATTATCTGTTTATATTGACATTCCTCTCATCCAAGGTACTAAACTCCACTGAGAAGGTCCATTTTGGTTCATCCAAATAGGAGTATATAAACCATTCATGGCAAAGTACCTCTGTGTTAAATTCTGTGCATTTTAAAGCTGATTGCCCATATTTAGAGGGTAAGACTCTTAGTGATAATTCATAGACACAAACCAGATTTGAACTCACAGTCCAAATTCTATACTGAACCCATATTCTAATTCTTGGGATATTTTCCCTCCTGAAACCAATACTGCAATAAAGCACTCTACAAAGCAAATAGAACTATATAAAGTACCTCTAGATGTGCTTACTTTAAAATAAGGAAGTACATTAAAAGACACATCAGCTACCACACTGGAAAATACTATAAATAGATTTAAATCTCTGATCAATTCACCTTGATCTTTCACATAATACTGTATTTCAGCATTTGTCAACACAACTCAATCTTTTAAGAAAAATCTTGACATCACTGTTTGAACTTCTGTCTTTTCACTAGCTTATTGGAATGTCTTAACTGCTGCTTTAAAGTTGTTAACCAAGGCATCATAAAAAAAAAAAAAATCAAAACAAAACAAAACCCACAAAAACAACAACAAACAAACAAACCACACACACACACAAAAAAAAACAAACAAACAAACAAAAAACAACCAACAACAACACATAAAACCCAGTAGGAGAATGGACAAGAGTGGAGGGAAAAAAAGAAAGAAAGAAAAAAAAAAGAGGGAAGAAAGGAAGAAAAGTGACTTAGTTCAATAATCCCATGTGGCAATTCATTGTAACATTTTATTTTGGTTTTTTTTGTGTGTGTGAGAAAGTGTAATAAGCCTGCGATTGATCTATGGACCTGATTCTTTGGGGAAATATGACTCACAGATGCATATTTTGGAGACACTCTTAAAAAATATTATCTCTCAAGTGTTGTGTGAAGCTTTACAGTCTTCTTTCTGCAAATCTTCTATGTCACTGTTAGAACCAAGTCCAAAATATTTACATCTAAACAAGTTATGGCATCTGTCAATAAAAATTCAGTCTGCTCCTAAACATTTCTAAGTGCAACATTTAAAACTGCATAAACAGGAGTGAACTAGTAGCAGTCTAAAGTTGTCATCATTGACAGTTATGATTTATCTTAACTCTCCCTAGCCATTTGGCTAAAGTTTTAAGTAAACACTTTCAGTCTTCCTCATGTTCTCTTTACTGCCACCTCCCACTAATAAGAGATGTTGCCAAGAAAAGCAGCCAGACAGTTCATTTACCTCCCAAACTTGCCTGAAAGTAGCTTGCCTGGTTTAGACAAGGGTCGAAACTACTACTGCACATTTTCAACAGATGGAACAATGCTTCACAAATTATTTACATTAAAGTTATTTGCTTTCAGGATGTGTGTTTAACGAATGGTTAGTTGAATGAAATATTGCAGCTCAGACAGAGAATGCAAGCAATTCAGGCAAGCCATTTATGGTGATAGATGTAGCCATGATCTTTAATTTTCTACAAAGCAATGTAGAATTTTGTTCTCATTCTTCACTAGCTTCTTGAATCTGACAAAAGCATCGTTTCTATTTTCACCCTCTTCCTCCTTCCCTACCCTCTCCCCTGCAGGCATAGTTCTATTAATCAACCATGTAGTAATAATGTCTTACACTGATAAGACATTCTCTTATTAGCAGATCTTCAGAGGTCTCCATGGACAGGCTGAACATGTAATTATCCCCATTTCAAAAAGACAAAAAGTTTAATGTGTTAATTGAAGCCAGTCAGCCAAATACAGACATGAGATCTGAAAACACAGTTCCTCCTTCTCTGTTGACTCTCACACACTCTGTTACTGCCTTAAGAAAGCACTAGAGGTAATGTCACTGCTGCTAGCTATCATCCTGGTTCTGGAACTTCAAATGGCAGAGTGAATTGTTTAGGAGCTTCAAATGTAGTTGCTGCTAAAGAAGAAAATCCATATGGAGTTTCTCCCTTCACAATCCACTGAAATTGGGCAGCTATCACTGATACATGACATCACTTTTCTTCAGAATGGTTAGGAAAACAGTGGAACTCAACAATCCAATATGCTTAGGGAATTACTGTCCTGTTGCAAGGAAGAGAGAGCAACTTTATAAAGCACCCCACGCTGAAATACTTTTTGCTTCAAATCAACCCAAAGGAAGAAAAAAAAATATCCCAAACTCAGTTATGTCTATGACAAAAAAGTACTTGCAGTATTCTGTTTGTCTGTATATATTAATAGACTAATAATTTCCATGAAATATCAGGCCATTAATAGGATTAGGAAAGATTTGTTCTCAATTAATTAAAAAGAGGAGGAATATTCCTGGCATTAGTAAGCTTCTGTTTGGACCTGCAGGGAAGCTCATGTAGATTTTAGAATTCTGTGGAATGAGCAAGTAACATGAAAGGGTTTGTCTCATTTCTGGATTACCTCTCTACTTTTTGTTCTTCCAAGAGGCACACAGGACAGCATTTACTAGGAGGATTTTTTTCCCTTTTGTTGGAATTTCATGGTTCTGTCACCTTGGCAGGGTACACAAGCTAAGAGCTGAGATTTCCAAACCTATCCTTGCATTGTGGAACTCAAAATGGCCTTGTCTGAAACATAGTTTTTGTCCAAACTAGTGATTGTCCCGAAAGTTTGAGATTTCATACTTTCTAAATTACACACCACCACCCCCCAATTTTATATCCTAGACAATTAGAAACAAAGAAGTGTTTTTAACCAAAGAAAAAAGTATAAGTTCTTCACTACAGATTTTTGAAACATCTACAAACCCACAGAAATAGAAAGCACTCATCCCAGATTAAATTAAAAACTAATCTTATATACGACAATGTCTTGGCTCATTTTACATCCTCTCTACCCTTCTTTTCCTAAGGATGGTTCCTTTTTCAAAATGTCTTTCACTAGAATATTCTTTTATATCCTTTTATTTACTAGTAATTTATCAGATCTTTTCTTTCTCTATTCTTTCATTTTGGACTTGGCTTTCCTTCTTCCTGGGAACTTTGTTCTGACATTATATTGATTCAAATTTCTATCCCTAACTAGAATACATTTTTGTTTGTTTAGTGATCATTTCGTAAGATGCAATATTTAAAAGTAGTTGTTAAATTTTATATTTTATATCTGAAAGGGTTTCACAGTATGCACATCTTACGTGAGCCAGCTTCAGGCACACAGGGCTAATCTCTTTAGGCTCCCTACAGAGTGAAAGGGAAGAGCTATGCTCCTCTATACAGCACTCAGTTGGATGTAAATCCATAAAGTTTCTTGGTGGAACTTACTTTCCGGGTATGCTTAATGCACCCTGGCAGTGATGAAAGGTAGAAGCATAGCAGGGTGTATCATCAGAAGCACAGCCAATAGGTTGAAATAAATCATTATTCTCTTATTTGGTGCTCATTAGACCACATCTGGAATACTGCATCCAGTTTAGTGCCCCTCAGCTTAAAAGACATCAATAAACCAGAGAGACTACAGTGGAGAAGCATCAGGATGGTCAAGGTTGGAGTATGTGCCTTAGGAGGAGAAGTTGAAGGAGTTTGGTCTGCTCCTCCTAGAGAAGAACGGCTTTTGAGGGGTGTAAATGCGCTTCCTACAGGAAGGTCAAACACCATACTAAAGTATACAGTGAGAGGATGAAAAGCAATGTATCACAAACTGAAACATGGGAGTTTTTGACCAGCTATAAAGAAAAGCATTTTCAGCATAAGGATGGTCCAGCACCAAAGCAGTCTGCTCAGAGAGGTTGTAAATGTTCTATTCTCGTAGGATTTCTAGATATAGCTGGGAAACCTAAACTAATCTCACACTTAACCCTACTCTGAGCAGGAGGTTGAACTAGAAATCTCAGGAGGTCCTTTCCAATCTGAATGATTTTATTATTCTGGGAAATTAAATAGTGAAGGAATCTCTGGATTCGATTCATAAAAATGAGATAGAATAAATTTGTAAAGTCCAAATGTCTTTCGTCTTCTGTCAGTGTAAGTTGGGATATAACTGAAGTGCATGGCTACACAATGCAACAAAAATGCTGTGAATGAGAAAGAAACACACTATGGGGTTTTATGTCTGTGAGGACTGTTTCAGACTAGTGTTAACACAAAGTCAAAGTCTTCCTTCTGTTCTATTCCTTTCCTCCCTACCATACCAGAGGATGTTGTTTCCTAGCATGTGAGCTGGGACATTTCCTATCTATTTGCGATATAACACCAGGATCAGAAGTGAGTAATATACAAAAACATTTACCCAGTAATATATATGGGATGGAGTATGAAGCATTGTAAACTGTGCTGGCTTGAGGTAATTGGAATATTTTAATAGAGAATATTATACTACAGGCTGTGAAAAGGAAAATGATGATGATGTCTACTTCACTCATAGGCTTGCTGAGATGTTTAGGAATAAGAACTCAAAACAAAAGATAAGTCAGTGTCTGGGGCTGGCAGTNTTTAACTTCCAGCAGCTGAGTTCTAGTCTGTGTCATTTTACAAAGTGTGGGGGGGTGGGGAACTCCCAAACCATCACATAAACCCTGGGACACAAGGGAAAAAACAAATTAAGTAGAGAGGTAGTGCAAGAATAAAAATAAACACAAAACCATTTAAACACATACTCATTTAAGTATCTGAATATCTGTGCCCCAAAAATACTCTGTTAAGAAGTAAATGTAAAGGATGGAAATTAATGTCCAATAAAACATTTAATTTACACTTATCTGAGCTGTCTGCCAGTTCTGCTTCTGGACGAAAGGTTTGCATGATCCCAAGAGCTATGTTAGAGACTCTAAGGAGTAGTTCAAGGATCTCAAGGATTACTCAGAAAAAAATACGAAAAGTCTTAGCAGTTGAGGAGAGAAGATAAGGAATCGTTTGGATGTCCATCCAAAGAAAGGACAGCGTGATCACCAGCAGCTAACATAACCATCTAGGAGAAGATACTTCAGTTCTTCAACAGTAGCAATCATAGGATTAGAAGAATCCCGAGGACAGAGGATGCAGGAAACAGGACAAGAACTAAGGCATTTGATTCACACCTGAAAAAAACAACCAAACCAAACCAAACAAAAAACAGCAAACAAAAAACCCACACCCAAAGAGAAAAACACCGAAGCCAACAAAAGCACCAACCAAACAAACAAACCGGACAGACAAAAATGAAAACACAATCCAACCTGTCATGAGTGACAAAGTGTGCAGTTAAAGAATTATATGTACTACAGAATCAAATAGTAATATCCTCCTGTTATTTCAGGGTACATTTCTTGAGAAGGAACCAAAAGGAAACCAAATAATTGGAAAAGTGTTTGGTTCAGAGTGGCTGGAGTTTGTAGCAAACAATGTTGTCTGCAACAATGAAAAAATTACCACCAGTAGGCAATAATGTCTGAATTATGTCTTCTTTCTGAATAGCTGATTTTTCAAACCTTGGAGTACTATGTGTATCAGATTGTATATATATGAGATGTTAATATAACATTGTGTCATACATAACTGAATAACATTCAGGGTATGTTGAATAAAATGCAATGGAAAGTCATATTTTCATATTGTTCAGCATTTAACATATTGCAACTATTCTTAGTGTGCAGAAATCCTTTCATCAAAATGTTCGGTGCAGTCTATTCAGAGAATTCTGAAGTTGTATTCTGTGTTTGATAACATGGAAAAAAAAACCAAAAGGGACTGTGAGTCGTTACTTACCTTTCACACGCATTTAATTTGTTGTAGAAATTGGAAAAACTCAAACTCATTACTTACCTTTGTAAATCATAGCTCAATTCACCTCTGCTGATTCTGTCAAGGAGGTTTCATTTTAGGAAGACACCATGTTTGAGAGCAACAGGGCAGATAATTCAGTTGTAGATCTCACTGCGGATCTGAAATGTCATTAGCTTTGTTTACAAAGGAGACTGCCTTGCCATCTGAATGCAGACATATCATTTGGGATCAGAATCACAGAATCACAGAACTACCTAGGTTGGAAAAGGCCTTCAAGATCAACACCCCCAATCTATCATCTAACATCTTCTAATCCACCAAACCATAGCACTGCCTCATCCAGTCTCCCTTTAAACACCTCCAGGGATGGTGACTTCATCACCTACACAGGCAACCTATTCCAATGGGCAATCATTCTTTCTGTGAAGAACTTCTTCCTAATGTCCAGCTGAAACCTGCCCTGGAGCAGTTTGAGATGTGTCCTCTTGTTCTGTCACTGGTTGCCTGGGAGAAGAGACCAACCCCCACCTGGCTACAACCTCCTTTCACTGTCACAACTGAGTTCTATCCGTGAAAATCAGCTAAACAAAATCAGGCAAGCACCATGCAACAACTGCATCTTAATGAATTTGGAAAGGAATGGAAGCAAAGTATGCATCAATTGTCTTCCTTGAAACCTCACCAAACAGATAAAGAACTATTTACTAAAATTAATTAATATTGGGTGGAATAAGGATTCAATATGACTCAAGTTGTCACAGTTATCAGTAACTTACTGATAATGATTTTAATTCCTGATATTTATAAAATTAAACTGATAAATGATCAAAAAAATGTACTTGCAATGGCATCCTATCTAAACACTGTTCCCTTTCTTACAAATTCTATAACTGTTATATAACCTTAAAAGTCAGTTGCAAACATCTGACACTTTTTGGTGGGGAAAACATCTATACCAGATAGCCTATGATGACTATTGCAGCATTTGGCCACAGATCACAAATTTCAAAGAACATGTGCTGACTTCCAATTGCTACATCTTGTAGGACATTTTTCCCTCTCTATACTTCTTGAATTTTGCATGACAACACATGCTTGGATAAAACAGTAAACCGATAGTTAATTTACCTGTTTGTTTTGTGCTTATGGACAATGAAAACTATTGAAGCAAGGAAGAATCTCAGTTTGGATGAGAATACTGTGGTTTAAGCCCAGATTTTTTATTTTGTCTTTGATTCACAATAATACAAATGGCATGTTTTTTGCAGTTAATTGTGTCACTGCTGTTATTTATACAGCGTCATAAATGTACACCAACACTGAAAACAGTGACCCATAACCTGAATCAAAATGGGACAGAAACTGACACCTGCATCTGAACTTTTATGAGCTTTGGAGTAATGCTACTTGAAGTGTGATGTTAACAGAGAGTTTCTGTTTTGGACAGGTGGGATTGAACCCACATACCTAAATTTTGATAAGTCTGGATCTCAAACTCAACTCTGAACCCTAATCTTTAATTCTACAATGCATGTTTACTGGAGATGGGGTTATAGAACCTCCTCTACTTTTCAGCTCTGCGCATTCTGCACAGATGAGACATTAATCTTCTGGTAAGTTCCATCATTATGGTATTTGCAGAAACAATGGTTGAAATCACTGGTTGATGACACCAAATGCTGAAATAAGCATATATTCTCTTGTCAGACCCCACCTGGAGTACTGTGTGCAGTTCTGGAGGCCCCAGTACAGGAAGGACACGGAAATGTTGGAGCGGGCCCAGTGGAGGGCCACAAAGATGATCAGAGTACTGGAGCAGCTCTCCTATGAGGACAGGCTATAAGAGTTGGGGTTCTCCAGTCTGGAGAGGAGAAGGTTTTGAGGAGACCTTATAGTAGCCTTCCAGTATCGGAAGGAGGCCTACAGGAAGGCTGGGGAGGGACTATTTACAAAGTCTTGTAATGACGGGACGAGGGGCAATGCGTTTAAACTGGCAGAGGGGAGATTTAGACTGGATGTTAGGAGGAATGTCTTTCCAGTGAGGGTGGTGAGACACTGGAACAGGTTGCCCAGGGAGGTTGTGGCTGCTCCCTCCCTGGAGGTGGTCAAGGGCAGGTTGGACAAGGACATGAGTGACCTGTACTATTGGGAGGTGTCCCTGCCTATGGCAGGGGGTTGGAACTGGATGATCCTTGAGGTCCCTTCCAACCTTGCCATTCTATGATTCTATAATTAAGGACTAAGCAAAACAGCATCATCTTGGCAGCCTCCAGAGGGTTCAGTGTGGTGTGGGATTCAAGTGATGTCCCTTGGTTTATTTCTCTGTTGACTGTAAATCTGGCACTCTGAGGCAAGCTGGGCAGCTGCAACAGCCACATGCCAGTTCTGGAATTACATTTTTTTGCATTTAGGAAATGAGCTGGCACATTTGCATGGCTGATTCTAATAAAGTAATTTCTGGGTCAGGTTTAGAACAACCTCTGAGACTTTTTCATAGTGTCTACTGGTGGGCACTTTTATTTTAACACACCCATTATATTATGAAAGACTTTGTCTGTAATATGTCAAAGGTTGAATACTGGTGAAAAGGGAAAATGAATGGGAAGTTCAAAATTCTCTATAACTTTGAGGAAAAATAGACACAGATAGATTTAATCTATTTTGCTACAATGCATTTTAAGTGAAGACATTTTACACTAAAATGACTAAAATTTCTACTAGGAAGGGCAATTGCATTTTTCTGTCCTTTGAAAACACTTAAACTTTTGCCTAGTTAAAACCAGTCACTTTTGAGATTTCTTAAAATGAGTAAGAGAAATGCTAAAATGAAGTCAGTAAGAATAATTTACTTTCACTAACTGGTAAAATTCTGGCTCGAACTAAGATAACGACAAAAGTAGTGGAAAGAGCATTCTCAAGAATTCTGTTGTATTACAATTAGGATGTTTGTGCCATAGACTGTCTCAGTCTATGACATTTAAAAGTCTTCCTACAGACCAGATACCAGCATTTTGTATAAATATTTTTAAATATTTACTAAAGAACAAAAACATATTGAAGTCATATTTTAAAACTTACTTTAAACTGACTTCAGACTTTGCATAGGCACTGATGTTTACTCTTTGATCTGACACAGCAAAACTAGATCTTAAGTATTTTCCATCACCAGAGGTCATTTCAGCCACACATACAGTAAACCTTGGCTTTTGCCAAATCTCCAGTTGCTTAATGGTGATAAAAGCAGCAAAGAGGGTAGAAAAGACCCCAGAAATTCTGAGATTTTCCTGCTGGTCCTCTTTATTAATGTTCACTGTTTCTGAGCTGTAGAGGATCAATGGACATAACGTCCAAAGCAGCCTGAAACTGGAAATGCAAGAGGAAGAAATTCTGCCTAGCAGAAGAGAAACCATGTGATGATCTTGTTAGGTGTCCTTCTTACTTGCTGACTGCATCGTTCCCAAAATATTGTCTTGGTCTTGGCTCTTTGTTGGTGGTGATTTTTCTTCTCAAGGTCAAATTCTTGGAGTTGTGAGAAGATGTTTAAAATAAAAGAGAGGGAAGCAAAGACATTTCTACTTCCAAAGATTGTGAAGCAGTGGTAAAAAATGTGGCACTGACACAATAGCTTTCAAAAACACATAGCCTCCTTTACCGGTGACATATTGCCCCTCTACATTTCACCACTCCACTGTATTTCTCTGTCTAGTCTTAGCATCACAGTTTGGATCCTGCAAGGATTTCTTGTTAGTATCTACTGGGTTTTTTCCTAATATGGAACAGGATTGCAAGGGCTTTCTGGTCATGAATCCATGTCCTCTTCCCAGATCTACTCAGCGTCTGTGGAACACATATGCCAGATAATACCAACCTAAAAAATTTAGAAAGTAAGCCCTTTAGGAAATCCCAAATTTTCAGTGTTTCTTCTTCACCCAAACCAGATCAAAACTGGAAAATATTTCTTGCCTAGAAATTTTTACTAAATAAAATTATATAGAGATATCAAAGTGTATGGAATCAGTCTGACTTTAAACCACACCCACAAGAATCAGTGAAGTGTCTCAAATGAGACATAAGTTCAGTCATCATAGTCACATTCTTATGTCTAAACTGTATTTCTGACAATGCACATCTTCTGGCATTGTTGTGCCAGTTCCATAAATTATTCTTCTCTGGACAAATAACTTCTGAAGAATTAAGATTTGGTCTTGAATAGTGCTTTAGCTAAGCTGAGATACATGATTCTAAGTATGAATTCACTTTCCTGTAAGAAAAGTCCTACCCTTCTTATTCTCAGGATAAGATCCGTTGTTATTTATTAATTCTATTAAAACCATGTGTAGTAAACCCTAAATTATGTTAGAGTCTTGATCTGCAAGTTACAATTAAATAATACATAATATCGGTAGACCTAAATACCCACAGTGCTAGTGTCTCACCAGAAGTAGGTTTTAAGAAGGATAGGAAAAGCAATAATAGCTTGACTGAAAATACGGATGACAATTTCTTCCCAAGCATGAGGGGAAGTGAAAGAGGGTGCAGAGGCGTCTGTGAGATGACGATAAGAGCTGGCACCATTAGTGAAGTGATGTTGGAAGCTGACTGAACAATTCGACATTAGATTTGATAGGGGGTGTACCAAGAATAAGCCCAAGGCCAAGTGTTTGTGAAGAGAGTGGGAAATGGTTCAGACTGGAGCAATAAAGAATTTCTAGTTGAAGCTAGATTTGTTATTAATTTGCTGAAAACTGCAATTTTTGTCATATAAGCAGGACAGACACATGGACAAGTAAAGGCATCAGGAGAACAAGATGCCACCTTTTTATCAAAAAAGCTTAAATGCAAGAGATTTTTGCATGGCGATGGAAAACATTTTGTTTCAGTTCCACGTATCTGGAAATTTTAATTGTGCTGTTGCACCATCTAAGACACTGGCAAAATTAAGAATATATTTGATATTGTAAGACATAGTGCTCTTGTTTTAGCTACCAAAGAATAATTAAATGTGTCTCAGAGACAGATCAGGCCTTCCTGGGTATATGGATAGCTTCTCGCTTTCTAAGTCCTTTTTGTACCCCTTGTTCACTGTTCTTGTAATAATTTAAATACACGTAGTGATCTAGCTCCATCATGAGTGATTTCGGCCTTGGTGAAGTTTACTTAGCAATGGAAATACTTAGCTGCTTGCTGGTGACTTCAGATCAAATTCACCCACTTCCAGTATCAAAACAGCATGTCTTCCTCCCACCCCTGTAGCCTGTAGCTATATAAGATAATGTATTTTTCTGGAAGGAGTAAAAGATGGTTTCCAATGCCCTGAAACAGAGAATTGTGGTAGTAACAGATATCTTTGCATTCTGTAATCCACTGCTGCTGGGTAGTTTAATACTATTTTCTCCCATAGAGTTTGATGAATTTAGCCCTCACTTTATTTTATCTCTCAGAAATGGAATAAGTGATTTGCTTAATTTTGAAATAAGACCAACATATTAAACAGGCTTAGTTTTCTGCTATTTTCTCAGGTCAAGATATGCAAAGACAATTGTATTTTTTTTTCAAACCTGGTTAGGTCAGAAACGGGTTGACTGAAGAAGTATAGGCTCTGT
>VWYK01102081.1:2985-16736 GCA_013399775.1 Semnornis frantzii
AAAGAATAGGTAAAATGTAAAAACGGAAGGGAAAGGAGGAGGAACGGCAATGACGTGACAAGCAGCGTAAGTACAAGCTTTTTCTGTTAGGGTGAGCAGAAAGATATAAGAAATTCAGGGAGTCTGTGCCAATAGGTTGACACAGGGTAACAATGGGCTGAAGGCAAGATTTGCTTACACATAGAAAGAAGTTACTCCCTTAGAAGAGTAGCTAACAAAATTATATGGATATAAACAATAATATTGAGTTCATCAATGTGAGCCAGCAGTGTGTGTGTGTAGCCCAGACAGCAACTGAGTCCTAGGCTGCATCAAGAGAAGCGTGGCCAACAGGGCAAGGGAGGGGATTCTGCCCCTTTACTCTGCTCTCCTCAGACCCCATCTGGAGTACTGTGTGCCGTTCTGGAGCCTCCAGCACAGGAAGGACATGGAAGTGTTGGAGTGAGTCCAGAGGAGGCCACGAAGATGATCAGAGGGCTGGAGCAGCTCTGCTGTGAGGACAGGCTATGAGATATGGGTCTCTTCAGCCTGGAAAAGAGAAGGCTTCGAGAAGACCTTATAGTAGCCCTCCAATATCTGAAGTGGGCCTACAGGGTGTAAATAGGACACCCTATTTACAAGGTCTTGTAATGACAGGACAAGGGGCAATGGCAGAGGGGAGATTTAAACTGAATGTTAGGAAGTTCTTTGCAGTGAGGGTAGTGAAACATTGGAACAGGTTGCCCAAAGATGTTGTGGATGCTCCCTCCCTGGAGGTATTCAAGGTTAAGTTGGATGAGGCCTTGAGTGACCTGTTCTAGTGGGAGGTATCCCTGCCACACTAAATGATCTTTGAGGTCCCTTCCAACCTTACCATTCTATGATTCTATTCTATCTAAGCATTTTTGTCTCTGGCTAGAGTAGTCCACACAAAGGAGAGAATGAGAAAAGTCAAAGGCATGAATTAAATCTTCTACTTGGGAAAAAAAGATCCACTCATAAATATGGGAGTTTCGCTGAGGTGAAAAGACTTACAAAATGCTAGGAACGATCTAGAAGAGGTAGTGAAGAACAAGAGCTCTGAGAATGAACTTCTCTCGGATGTGAACACTGTTTCCTGCACCTGCAGTTCTCAGAAACATATCACGGGGTTTTGGAAGAGGCCTCCAGTTCTTCATGGTAAAGTATTAAAAACTCAAAAGTCTTCTGACAGTGTTAAAATAGACATTAAAGGATGCTGTTCTTATTTGTAGATTTGTAAAGTCAAGGACAGAGCAACTGAGGAGGAAAATTAAAAAGAAATTTGATTCAAAGATCCTCCCAAAAAGAACAAGAACTCTGAAGAGCATATGCCTTCAAAAGCAATGCTCGCTAATATGGCATGAGTCAAATTCTTACAGAAATTAAATGCTTTAACCCTCACTACAGGTTTGAGGTGTTATTTTCTCAAAGGCTATTTTTGAACCAGAGTCCTCAGATGGTTAGAATCCTTCTTCTGATTTCCAGCCTAAATTTATTCATAATCAGTTTATATTAATTTGTCCTTGTGCCAGTGCCGTCCTTTTCTTTTTTAATAGGACATCTAAATTGTGTAGCTATTTGTAGATTAAATTATTTAGTGTTACAAAAGATAACATGAATTTTTAAGAGATATTACCATCTGAGATTATGAAGATAAAAATCATTGTTGCAACAGCTGTTTGGTCATAAAGTTATAGCCTAAAAAGATTATAAATACAATAAGATGGGTTTTCACATCACTTCAGGGGAAATGAACACGTTGTATCATTTTATCACTTCTTTTTATGATAGTTAGTAATGAGATACAGTTAAAATAAATTTCAGTAAAACAGACCTTGATTTGAGAAATAAAACAGAGTAGGTGGAGTCCTTGTTAGTTTATTGAAAGTAGGAACCTGTGCTTCAAACTTGATACAAGTTATATAATGAAGTTCTCTTTTGGACCTAATTGCTTAGTTACAGTTGGTAGCAATATGACAATTAATTTGCAACTGCATAACAGTCAGCTATTTTGGGAGTAGGTTTGGACAGATGGATGTTTGAGGGGGGGAAATTGAAAATGTCAGGCATAAGGAACAGTGTCCAGGTCCACACAAACATGCTGTAGAGGTTATATTACTAGGTTGTAAGCCCTTCTGAGAGATGACAGTCCCTGTGAGTGCTTGTGAGTGTTAACAGTCCTTGATGCATTGGCATATAAAAACCAACACCAGTAATGATTTCTAGCTTTTCTGTCTTTCCCGTGTGAAACTTTGTCTGTCATCAACTCGGCAAGATACTATAGGGATTCCCCTGCGGTGCTTTCCCTTCTGTGCTGGGCAGACTGAAGATGTGTGAAGGGAGATATCAGAAATCATGTTTCTTGGATGAAAGGAATTCAGATTTACTTTCCTATTACCATTATTAACTACCTGCAGCCCCTCCGGCAATATCTTCTGTCCACAGCTGGACACCTCATTCTCTACATTATATATTTTTAAAATCTGTCAAAGTTGAGCTGCTGCCTTCTTTCTCTCTGTCCCTCTTTTTTACCTCCTATGTATTATAGCAGCACAGGGCCCTTCTTTATTAACCTTTTTCACCTTGAGTAAACCAGAACAACACATGTGTCCTGACCTGAAGCAATGCGGGCAAGTGAGCAGGCTGGCTCTAGTTGCACTGCCTATCTACTTGACATCCCTGTTTTCCTCAGTTGATACAAGTTACCATAGACACATCAAAGATGAGGACCCTGTGTCTATCTGCCTACCTGCTCGCCCTATAACACTGGAAAACAAGTAGGTTGAATATGAGTGTGTGGTAGTTTACAACAGTGAGTCTCCCACAAATGTTGTGAGAGGTATTTCAGCTGATCAAAATGTAAACAGGATACAGTAGTCCAAAGGATAAACTGAACTCGAAGGTACTTATAGCTACTCTGAAGCTTGTACTATAAAAAAAAAAATCAGAAGCAATCCATTCATTGAAGTCCTGGCTTTCATGCACTTGTGTTTAGCATTGTTATTTTAATCTCCTGACCCCATTCTGTGTTTCTGTACTGTTTGTCTTCTCTGGAAATGTTTAACTTGCTAGGTTAAAATGAGTCTTGTGTTATGGAGATTCTGTGCTAAACTACTGGGATTTTTCCCTCTAAAGATAACCTGATCTTTATCGTCCGTTGCTTAACATCTGCATAAATCCACATCTTTCATATGTCTAAACAATTGCACTTGGTAGCCTGCCAGTGGCAGTAGGAAGCTCAGATGAGTTTGAGAGAAGTTTATACCCCACTCAATACACATTACCCATGGTATTTTTTTTTTTCCAGGTATAGAAAGACTTTTGGGATTAATCCTACAAATGTCTTTCAAAAATCCTAATTTCTGAGGAACTGTCTCTTCAAAGCATTCTCTCCTTCATGCCTGTGAGCCTCCAGTGCATGCCACAGGGAGGCCGTTGACATTTATTTTCTTCCATTACTGTAATATAACCTCTAAATAGGTTTATGTTGGTTCTTTGTTTGTTTTCCAAAGAGAGGGTTAAAAAAGAAAAAAAAAAAAAAAAGAAAGAGAAAAAATTGAAAACTCCTTTCTGCACAAAAATTCTGTACCTATCTACTCTTCATTCACATTCTTCAACTTCCCCAGGGTCCTCCCTATGTTTCTGTGGTCTTGGCTGGCTGCAAAGTAATTTCCTAGGAAGAATTCTACATTTTAGTCTAAATAAACTCTGCCTGCTCTACATGGTACTTTGAAGATTTTTTCCCCTGAAAGACAATGACAAATTAATTATATCCAATGCTAATTTATGTATTAAACGACATTGGAAAGTAATACAAAAATAACCTTTATCTTCTATGAGAACATATTCTGAGAAATATGTGATGGTGTCCTATTTACACAGTAATTAAACATCCTTATCTTTGTCAGCCTCTGGAAAAAAAACAGGTCTACAGCAATTCCCTGGTCTTATGACAAGTTTAACCAGTCCTGGAAACCTTTTGGTAAATTATGTATTCACAGGTATTTTAAGTCCCTTAATGTTAATACTGACATTGAGATTATTATATAGGAGGAAAAAACCCACCAACAATAAGCAATTAGATTCTTTCTTGACGTATAACTCCTGATCTTTAATAAAAATTAGGAATATTAACATTCCAATGCTAATTCTTCTAAAGAGAAAGCATTTTTCAGGAAAAATCATAGTCATATAGATCAAGCTTTGTCCACATGTATTGGAAACTTTTCAGTTCTACTATTTCTTTGCAAAATGGATCTTGAATTTGAGTTTAACTTAAATATGTTTCTGGATAATGGAGGACAGTGCAAATAGAATCCATATAAATGTACTTAATACAAACAACAACAGATTATTCTAATTTTATATCGAATTGTCAATTTTTACTTAGGATAAAATAAATATGTTTGATAGTCATCACATACATGTTATGTGACCTGCAGTTGACATGTATGTTATCACAAAATCACAAAATTAACCAGACCGGAAAACCACTTTGAGATTATGAAGTCCAACCTATCACTTAATACCTTCTAACTATCTAACCACGGCACTAACTGTCTCATCCAGTCTCCTTTTACACACCTCCAAGGATGGTGACTCCACCACGTCTGCAGGCAGCCCATATCAGCTGTATATGGCCAATGTACTAATCTTTTCTGGCACAGTTTCTTTTGCAGATGTGCACAGCCTTTAAAATAGTTGAGAATATCCAACTAATTATCAAAAGAGTGTATTTTTCTTATGCAGAAAACAGAAAGATGCTGAGAAAGAGTTCCTCAAGAAACAACTGTAGGAGAGGGGCAATTAATTAATGAGAGATGATATTTTCAAAAATTAATGTTGTTTATTAATATTCAATATTCAGAACTGTTGCCACCCCGATCACTAATTTAATAATAATAATTTCTTTGAATCAGTCATGGAAACTTTATATAGGTTATAACAAGATATAGAAATAATTATATATAACATTAATTGAACTCGATTGAACTGGCAGAGAAGGCTTTGCAGTTAGTGAACTGCTTACAGTCAATACACCACTTGCCCACTAGATGAACTCAATAAGCTCCTTTCTGCTTATGGCAGAAGGCAATGGTGAATTACAAGAGGCTTTAAGTATTTACTCACAAAATATTATCTCTCTACTCACAGAGCTGGCTACAGCTTTAGACAGTACCCAAATGCTTTCAGGGAATTATCGTCATCCGCTGAGACTTCTGGTTCTTCCCACGCTGCTGGGGAAACGAGGCAGACAATCTCTGACCTGGTCCCGAACTCCTCTGGATGATCCGTGCATCTCCAGGACATCCTGTCTTGTCAGGAGACCTTCAGGTGTGGGCAGGATGTCTTGAGATGTGCAGTCTCAGCACAATGTCACGCTGGCTGTGCAGGCCGATTGTGTGGAGGCATTTAGAACCTGTGCCTGGTAAATCTTTGGAAGGCAGTTTCCAGGCAGTTCAGAATATAAGGAAGCATGAATACAATGACAGAGCATGGATATAATGGCAGAGCACACATATGATGGCAGATCACAAGTTGTGCTCCCTGCTCATCTCCTTTTATCTATACAACCTGAGACTAATGAGCCTTTGAACACAAAATAGCCAATCAGAATGGCAGTTAACCAAGCTTGACCATATTAGGTGAAGCCATAGGCTTGCTTTACAGTTTTTAGGGCAGAGCACAGCCTGGCACAAGGCAGTCATGTGTGCCTTGTTTACCGCAGGGTTCAAACCAAGCCTGGGCAGGCCACAGTCCTCAGACTCAGTGCCTCCAGGTTCTTTTGTCTTCTTTCCCACAGTTGCTTCTCCCCAAAACAGAGGGAGGGAGAGCAGAAAAACATGCCTGGGCAAGCCAGGACATGAATAAGCCTATTTCTGCCTGCTTGGGCCTACCACGACAACAACACACCCTGCCCAGGGAGGTGGTGGACTTCCTGTTCCTGGAGGTGTTTAAAAGGAGAGTGGATGAGGAACTTAGTGCCATAGTTTAGTTAATAAGAAGGAGTTAGGTGATAGGTTGGACTTGATGATTTCAAAGGTCTTTTCCAACCTGGTTTATTCTGCGATTGTGTGACTTTCTAAAACTAAGAGATGTATGGGATCTATTATTTGGTGTACTATTGTCAGAAAATCAAAAACTATTGGCTCATACTAGAACCAGAAGTGATGAACATTACAAATGAAAAACTACCTTTCTAGAAGACATCAGGAAAATAAGGTTCTGAGTCTTATAAAAGCAACGTAGTTTCTGATGTTGTATTTTATAGTGCTGCAGTGGATCTTCTTTGATGAAAAGATATGCAAGAACTTTCATGAACAGGTGGATTTCAACACATTTTTGCTGATGGAGAAGCCAGTTCTTATCAGATTCTGTTTTACAAGAAGGCAAGTTACTGTAGCTCTAGCACTCAATTTTCTCATTTGTCCCATGTGGATCAGTCTAGGTTTTATGAATTGGGTTTTTATAGCAAGAACATTCATTTAAACATCTTCTTTATATACTATTTTTTCTGCAAAGTGTGAAAAAACTCCATCATTCTGATATTTTTGTGGGGAGATCATTTATCCTGTGTGTGATTAGTTACATCTTGTGGCCACCAGAGTTTTCCAAACATTGTGTGCTACAAGGTCTGAGTGTCTGTTATTTATGTTAGGCTATGAAGTGGATTTAAAACAGCCATTTTATATAAACACCACCTGAGAGCATTTCCATGAGAGAAATTAAAAGAATTGCAACTGACTTTATGTTTCTCTTGACTGTGCCCTCTTGAGTTACATTGTCAGTGCAATGATACTGCCACTAGAAGTATAAGTTAGATTTTTCCACTTGAACTAAAATCCACATACAAATTTATGTATCAACTATGTCTTATGGTTATTACTCCTGTTCTCAAGTTCTGAGGATCCAAGTTAATAAAGTCTGTTAATTAAACTTTATCCACCAACTTAGTTTTGCAGATATTTTGTTTTATTTATTAATGGATTTATTTTTTAATACAAGAAATGGTTTTAGAGGTTCTTAAATGTTTTTTCAGGTTGGAGGAAATTTAACATTAAAGCACTGTTAGGACACAAGGAATGATGTGAAAAGTTGAAAACACAAGAAATGAAAGCTTACAGGAATCAGACATGTACATCTGCTATTTTTGTTTTCTGAACTGAATAATATGTGAAAGGTGGCTGATATTAAAAACTGAACATCAAAAGAGACTTTAACATTTATTCCGTTCCAGCTTGTTGTGGCAGCAGTTTAGTCACACCAGATCTGGAGCCCTCAGTATAGGAAGGATATGAACCTGATGGAGCGGGTCCAGAGGAGGGCCACAAAAATGATCAGGGGGTTGGAGCACCTCTGCTACGAAGACAGGCTGAGGGAGCTGGGGTTGTTCAACCTGGAGAAGAGGAGGTTTCAGGGAGACCTAACAGCAGCCTGCCAGTAGCTGAAGGGAGCCTACAAGAAGTCTGAAGCAAGACTGTTTACAAAGCCTGCAGTGACAGAACGAGGGCAATGACTTCAAACTAGAAGAGCAGATTGGATGCTAGGAACAAGTTCTTTACTATGAGGGTGGTGGAACACTGGAACAGGTTGCCCAGGGAGGTGGTTGGGGCCCCATCCCTGGAGATATTCAAAGTAAGTCTGGGCAGCCTGATCTAGTTGAGGATGTCCCTGTTAACTGTGGGGTGGGGATGAACGAGATGACCTTTGGAGGTCCCTTCCAGACTGGACCATTCTGTGATTCTATGATTTTTGAATCACTTGTTACATGATACCAACCACTGACTTATTTGCCAGTGGCTTAGCATCAAAATACAATGCTATAATAAAAGCAAAATGTGTGTATAAAACCTATTCTTTAATATAGTCAGGTTTTCTATTAACTTCACAGAGTGAAAGAATCCTTGTACAGGCACTTATAGAGAAGACTCTGCTTTCTTTGCCATGACAAGTTCACATTAAATCAACTCAGAAAGTTAGACCTACAAGCCATGTTAATGAAGCAATCACCTATTTCTGATTGTAAATAGGTTTCCTGTTTGAAACCCCAGGCAGTATGAACCTCTGGACTTCCAAAGAAAAAAGCTGTTATCTTAATGAGGCTGTCCAAAGAGGAAATTAAAGCAAAATAATTATTATTATTATAAAAAAGAGGTGGACATTTAGAGTATTCCCACTGCTACAGTGCAGTTGGTACTTCAGATATTTAGAGAATAAACCATATGGCTGGAAAGCAGTGAGGAATATTGGAGTTTTATAAGAACATTTATCCCAGGGAATTTCTCTAATGTTTAATTAATGACACACTAAAAAAGCTTGATATGTTAACTTCAACAATTTGCACTGAAGTACATTAGGTGCCTTAAACTGCCAAACAGTGAATGCATTCTGCATGGAAACTGCTTGATATGTTGGTAGTCTAATCACTAAGAGCTAGACAAATACTGCGAAATATCTTTTGTGAATTTTTGATTGAGTTCTACATCCATGTCTTGTTATTTTTACACTTTCTTTCCACAAAGGCTCGAGCGAACGGGCATTTTACGCAATAGGTGACATTTGTTCCTGTACAAAGGAAACACAGAAGCAGCAGCACACCTGACTGAAAAAAATTATTTTAAAAATAGCTTTTGCATTATTATAGACTTACTGTAAGTGCCTGAGAGACCCCAGTCCCTTCTCTAACTGGACCAACACTACCTGCTGTGGTGTAGGTTTGATGGCTCAAGATACAACAGTAGCTTCGGAAATGCATATCGCACCCAGAGGTGGAAAATAGCTGCACCCAGCCTACCCACTGAAGATGGATGTCTTCTCCAGACAAGCAGGTAGCAATTCTGTGAACAGTGGCTTCACAAGTTTTTTTCAGTGTTGTTCTTGGATGTGAGGAAAGTTTGCAGTCCAAGAGAATGAAGACATGTGTGGTGAGTTGGAATTACCCCCAAAATAAAATTGCCAGACTAGCTCAGAACTTTGGGAAGCAAAATGAAGCAAGTTAAAAATGTAAAAGCATAAAATGCAATGTATTTGTACACAATAAATTTACAGATATTCACAATTATTTACATTTCAGAAATAACACACAAACTCCCCCAGCTTTGAATTGTTCCCCCTCCTCTCTGGACAAGGGAATAGCTCTCCTCCCCCAGAGAAATCAGGCCCCACTGCTGTTGTCTACTTAGCCATAAACAAGAGTCTCAGCCAAGGTCAGTGAAGCCATGCACAGGGACTAGCCAGCAGCCAGAGCAAAGAGAAAAGGAAGAGTAGTTTGTGCAGCAAATGATATATTAAACCAGCAAACAAATGGAATGATATAGACTTATTTGTTTTTAATTTCACATCCAATGGCCTATTTTATTTACTTTTTACTACTTTTTCTATTCAGCATCTCTGGACGTTTCCTATTTCTTGTTTATAATTAAGACATTAAGCTAAAGTATTAGTTTTAAACCACCACAGCACTTTATGTAATAAAACAAGGACAACTGAAAGTGACATGCCAAGCTTCTGGGTTGTTTGGGATGTTTTCCCCTCCTCAAGTTCATAGGAGTTTTATATGCAAAGATTTTACCACACAGTGAAAGGAAAATTAACTTCAGCTCAATTTTCAGGAAATATATTCAACAGCAAGCTAATTTTGGTGGCTATGATTCCCTGAAAAGCTGTGTGGCTAAAGATGACAAGAATTAAAGTGTTCTGAAATACCTTAATCTTCTTTATCTACTGCAGCTCCCCAAGAGGTTCAAAACCTATTAAAAAGCATGATCAGAGATCAAAAAAATATGCTGAATAATCTGAACACTTACACTTTGATTCACGAAGCTCAGAATTCTATTGTCATGGACAAATCTCTGATAGAAGCTATTTGCAATCCATTTAAAAGAGCAAAGCAAATAAATTCAGGGAAATCTAGATTTACTCTTGCACATTCTGCAAGCAGAAAAAGCTAGGCTGGATGAATACATTGCTAATTGTGAATTATTCATCTCACTCTAGCAATCAGTAACAACCACATTAAACATTAAAGACCTAGATTCACAAGGAAAATTTAGGCACATAAATACCTCTTCAGGCAGTCAGGTTTGACATTTAAATGCTAGTGGTATTCAACACATCCCCATCCCCCCTCCCACCTTTTCATAGGTGCTTAGAACTGCATGGTGTGCTCAGGGTTCTGCTGAAAAGCACCAGAATAACTTCCAAACTTTCAGCAGCAAGGATCGAGTGGATGCCTGCTTTATTGCTTTTCTATGGCAAAGTGCAGGTGATAAGTCTCTTATCACACTTCTGGTATCTGATTTTTCTTCTTACAAAAGGTACACTGTGAAGCTGTTTCACTAAAATATTGTGCTATTAGCTCAAAGCCTGGAAGCTGAGTTTCTGTACTCCTATGTGAGTACTAAAATCAGGTACATAGTCAGTCACCGATGTCAGTGCTCTGATAAATATTCAGCTCCTAGGCAGACATGCACACAAACTGAGCTTCAAGAAGAGAAACTACTTGTTGGCTAGAATGCCTGCGACATCAATGTAAATGAATTTTTATTTTATGTCTATATGGTGATTTTATGACACACAATGAGAACATAAGAATGTCCACATTTCTGGGCTTTAACCTTAAGCTTCATAGCTTCTCTTGGTTACCAGGGAGTACTGGTTAATATCAGGGTGATTAGTGATTCCTACTGGATAGTTTTAGGTATGGTTCAAACTCCACTAGAAGCAAGAAGGTTGCATCCTCATGCCTCTCCTCCAGGGTGAATAGTAATCCTCTGGCTGCTGTGTTTGGGAATGATTTGTCTTCCTTAGCTATTGAAAAGGGTTTTCAAGTCCACAGGTTTAAAAGAGGATTAATGGCTATGGCCTTCATAACATAGAATCATAGAATAGTAAGGTTGGAAGGGACCTCAAGGATCATCTAGTTTCAACCCCCTGCCATAGGCAGGGACACCTCCCACTAGTACAGGTCACTCAAGGCCTCGTCCGATCTGGCCTTGAACACCTCCAAGGAGGGAGCAACCATAACCTCCCTGGGCAACCTGTGCCAGTGCCTCACCACCCTCACTGGAAAGAACTTCCTCTTAACATCCAGTCTAAATCTCCCCTCTACCAGTTTAAACCCATTACTCTTCATCCTGTCATTGCAAGACCTTGTCAATAGTCCCTCCCCAGCCTTCCTGTAGGCCCCCTTCAGATACTGGAAGGCTACTATAAGGTGTCCTCGAAGCCTTCTCTTCTCTAGGCTGAAGAGCCCCAACTCTCTCAGTCTGTCCTCATAGCAGAACTGCTCCAGCCCTCTGATCATCTTCGTGACCCTCCTCTGGACCCATCTCAGGACTGGTCTTCTGTATCTCTTTTTGGATTCTGGTTGAGTCTGTAAATATAGGAAAACTTCTATTGATCAAATATGGAATTTGTACTATCTTTTAATATCCTTTCTCTGAAAAAGGCTGTGATCATTTGATTTCTTTCTAATCTAACACACTACCCCTTCTCTAGGGTTGAGTTTTTCCCCTCAAATCTTTTCAGTGTGAACAAAAAAAGGTCTTTAGGTTCATTAAATCAAACCAATACTTTTTGGTGGGGTTCAAGTATCAGGATATGAGAATGTTCATTAAGAAACTTTCAGTGTTACATTTGAAGGATCTGTCCATACATTATCTAATCAAACTCTCTTTAGTTTACTTTTGATACAAGGATCCCAGAAACGAACTTTATAGAGACCGGCCTTCCCTTAGAAATTTTTCTCCCTATTTTCCTTTTGTCAATTTGTTCTCAAATCACCACTGAACACCAACATTAGTTTCATCATGGGTCTGATAACCTTTGTGTGAACGTGTCTGAATAGATGCCATAAAGCAAGTGTTGGAAGACAAAAGCTAAATTTATGCTTCAAAAACGATTTTGGATGATAGGTGTACGAAAAGTCTCAACCATAGATATTTACATGACTCAGATGAGTAAATTCCATCCTAAACATCTGAATTACAAGAAAACACCTGATATGAAGCTGAAAGCAACCCAGGAAACAACAGAAAGTGAAGAGCCCTCATTTAACTCGTGTTATCCTGCAGTGGGGTGAGAGGACTGGGGTGAAGAAAGGGAAAAGTAGGAGTGAAAATATGATGCAAGTTAAACCTTGAACTTCCTTAGAATTTTAGCACTTGCAGCATAACTGTGCAAGAGAAATATTTATTTAGCCACATGTGTTTGTTCTTTCGAAACACTTCACACAACAAGTTTTCTAAATGTAAGAATGTTATCTAGTGAATTCCAATATGTAGTCTCTTCAGCAAATAAAGCCTTTAGAGCGAAGCAGACATTATCATGTCTGACTGGAGCAACTTAAAGAATTTCCAGTTTTCTGAATGAAATCTCCTTTTCATATATGTATGGAAAGTCATTTTATTGAAGACAGAGACTAAAAGGTAGTTGCACATTATGTGAAAGTGCAGTAATGCTGTTAACAAAATCCTACCAACAAATTATTGTGCAATATTTGCTACAGATGTACAGTAGCTGATTGCTAAATTGCAAGATCTCTGTCACTGCAGAAATGATTAACAATATCACATAATTGGACCACACTTGAACAAATAAATAATTTTTATTTGAGCAGAAGCATTAAGACAACTCGGAAAATATGTAACTAATTTTTCTTTTCTATTTTGAGTATGTCATTAAAACCTCCAGATAGGTATTTCTCTTGAAACAGAAAAAATTGAAACAGGAAATTATCCAGCTTACCAATGGCAAAACAAATCTCTGTGGAATAATTATTTTGATATTAAATCACTTTTATTCTGTAGAGCAGTATTCACTGAATAGTTTTTTCTGGTAGAGCTTAAAGGAAGAGCTTATTCCACTGTAGTTTTAATGGGCAATTTTCCTGTGCAGACATGCTTGAATTTGTACAGAATATGGTCTTTGAAAATAGTGCTTCATGCCAAGATGTTTTATAGAATATTTATTTTTGCTTGTATTATAAAACTCTGAAGATACAGATTTATGAAAGGAGTGAATGCCTATATGTTGATGGGCACTTAACAAATATTAATAGCCTGGCTTTAAAATATGAGACAGCTGTTTCAGCTGGTCTCCACATGTGACTCCAAATATTGCAGTGGGATGTGATCTCTATATATAGTTCAGAAGCAGATATCCAAATTAGAGAGTCTCCTAGGGAAAGACTTCTTCAGTTGGAAAGTAGGCACTTAGTATGGGGGAACCACTTTCAAGTCTTCTGCTCTTTAAAGAAGTTGTACCAATTTCTTGAAATGTGGTATCCTAGCTTTGAAGGACTGAGAAACATGAGAGCATGAATACTTTGCTCAGTGTGTCAGCGCTCATATTTTTTTAATGTTTGAGCTGGAAGCTGTGTGTGATAGGGAGAGAAGACAGACCACTTGTTCACAGAATCACAGAAACATCCAGGTTGGAAAAGACCCTCAGGATCACCAAGTCAAACCTATAACCCTACTCTACATGATTCACCTTAAATCATACCCCTAAGCACCGCATCCAAACGGCCCTTAAACACATCCAGGGTTGGTGACTCAACCATCTGCCTGGGTAGTTCATTCCAATTCCTGACCACTCTCTCTGCAAAAAACCTTTTTCCTAATGTCCAATCTAAAGCTCCCCAATCTCAGCTTGATGCCATTGCCCCTTGTTCTGTTTCCAATTACCTATGAGAAAAGACCAGCATCCACTCTCCACAACTTCCTATAGGTAGCTGTAGACAGCAATGA
>VWYK01102101.1:2057-12562 GCA_013399775.1 Semnornis frantzii
TCACTTCTTTGTTGGTACAAGAAGTGAACAAATCCATCCTAACACTTATCAGGATCACTTCTTTGTTGGTACAAGAAGTGAACAAATCCATCCTAACACTTACCAGGATCACTTCTTTGTTGGTACAAGAAGTGAACAAATCCATCCTAACACTTACCTGGATCCTCCTCCTCAAGGCACAGCCTTGGTAGATCGTTCCCATTCAGAATATCTGTCCTGGTATCCAGATTCTTTGCCTTTATGCACCCAAATAATTTCCATCCCATTTGTTTAATGAACAACACCTTCCTTCATCTAAAAGCCTGGTCTCTTTGGAGCAGGTTTGCAGGATTTATAAGTTACAGTTGTGGCATAAAACCCAGAATGGAATAAACAAAGGAAGTCTCTCGTGTACCATGCAGCATGTGCAGAGTTGAATGCATCCGAGATAAGGGAGGAGAATGAGGAATTTACAGCTGCTCCCCCAATATAGGACCAGGAACACATACTGGGCTAATGTTGATAAAGAAGGCACAGGCTCTTTTGCCCATGCCTGACATATTTACTCCTGGGTGTACATCTTGGAATTTTGAGTTGGAGAAGAGAGACAGAGTGCAGGATTCTCAGCACAGAGTGCTTTCAGATGTCCTCTGAAAAAGACACCATTTCACCTCCATTCAGCCATCCCATCTAGGGAACAGCCTTAGTAATGTTATGTTCTGATTGGTACTGAAGGAATCAAATTTTTGCTCTGGTTCTTTTGTTTGCGGGGGGTGGAGTTGTTGTGGTTATTTTTTGGGGTTTGTGGGTGGGTTTTTTGCTTGGTTGGTTTGGGGTTTGGGATTTTGGTTTTGTTTTTAGGGTGTTTTTTTTTTTTTTTAGAGGGAGGTTAGTTTCTTTGTGGGATTTTTTTGGTGGGGTTTTGGGTATGGGGTGGTTGTTTGGTTTTGTTTTGTTTTGTTTTGGGGTTTTTGGGTTTCGTTTTGGTTTGGTTTTGTGGGGTTTTTTTCTCTTGTTTGTTTGTTTGTTTGTTTTTTCTGGTTGGTTGGGGTTTCTTTGTTTGTTTGTGGCTTTTTTTCCATTTGATATGGTTATAGTTTTGGTTGTTCTTTTTCCTTAAGGAGCTGGAGACGAGGTGCCCTGGCAGAGGAATGCTAGCTGTGGGGGTGATAGGAGGGAGTGGTACAACAGCAGGCACAGGCTCTCTCTCTCTCTTTCAGCCTATTTTTCTCCTCTGGAAAGGGAATTGCAAAACCTCTGAAGCAAGAGGTCTGTGTTGCTTGACTAACTGCAGCAGGAGGAAAAAAATTTAGTGGTCAGAGGTAGACCTGAGGAAATTATTACTGAATCATAAAAAGTCAGCATGTGTTCACAAAGCAAGCTTCTGATTAACAATTCACTAACAGGATGTTTCCAGGGTGGGTAATGACTGATAACAGGAATCCATGCCTTCTGTTTAACTACATTTTTACTTAGAAAAGTCAAGTTCTTTGTCTTCTACCTCTGCCTTCTGGGAGTGAAGGGATGCAAAAGAAATCCCCTTTTAACACTTGCCTGTGACAGCTTTCCATTAGAAACTACAAAGACTTCTCTTTCACATCACAGAGGTGGGAGATGACAAGACAGCTTTAAACCTCCAGGAACTCCAAAGTGTGGCTGAGAATATTAGAAAGAAGGAATTTCTCACAGGGCCATTCACTTTGGGACTCGCCAAGGAGATGCAACCCTGTCAGCAGCTGCTGGTGGTCCTAGACCACAGCCTGCATCAGCCCCTGAGCCCCATGGGCAGTTTTCCCATGGCTGGGGAGGTGCCTGCATCTGCAGGAGGGTTGAAGACCCTTATTCAACTCTTGCCTCATGGAGAAAGGCCAACAGCTTCCAGGTATGCTGCCATTCTTCCACTTCAATTGTAATAAGCTATGAACTACCTCAAACATTCTTTTAAGAGGTGGCCTGTGTATGCTAAAAATTGTTTCGTAAAATGGTCTGGATTGGATGGGACCTCCAAAGGTCATCCAGTCCAACCCCCCCTGCAGTCAGCAGGGACATCCTCTACTACATCAGGTTGCTCAGAGCCTCATTGAGCCTAACCTTGAATAGCTCCAGGGAAGGGTTCTTAGCTCCCTCCTTGGACAACCTGTTCCAGTGTTCCACCACCCTCATGGTGAAAAAAAAGAGAAATATTACCATGTAAAGATGTGACTAAAAGAGAGCCCTAAGGATTAGTGCAAGGATCAATTTTCTTCACTTGATATCAGTGACCTGAAATACAGAAGATGCAGTAAGTGGATTACACTTGCTGATGATATGAAGTGAAGGCACAGTCTAAACAAAAGAGAGCAACAAAATTCAGAATACATGGACTAGGAACAGGAGAGAGATAAATAGCTTAGCAGTTTCAAAGTATATAAGGTAGTGAGTCTGCAAGCAGAAAAACAAGAGAGAATATCCACTCAACAGCCACATATTGCAAGACATTACAGAACTGCAGTGTAGGGAGTTAATGGCAGTTAAATCTCTAACATCATAAGCAGAAGTGAGAGACTGGAAAGAAGTCTCTAAACTGTAAGACAGAGAAAGGTAACTGTAAAGCAGGGGAGAAAAAAAAAACAAACCCAACTTATTTGAATCCTGCAAATGAGGCTGGGTTTGTGACAAAACATTGCACATTTCTAACCAGCTATGAAAAATATGTTGCTGAGAAAAAAAATGGTGGAGTAGGCCCCTGCCAGGAACTGACAGCTGTTGAAATATCTTGATTATCCAGGGACTGGAGATGAAATCCAGGTTTGTATGGCTGAGGATAGAAGATTAAAAGGAAGTTTTTTTCTGTGGTGCAGAAGAGAGGAAGGGGAAGAGAGAGGAGAAAGCCTGGGATGCTCTCATTGCTGGTGACACTGCGGTGGGCATGGATGTCAGCAGAGGGCAGACACCAGCAGGACCAGGCAGGACTTGTCTGTGTGTGGGAAGAGTCACCCAACAGACCAAAGGCAATGGCAGGGACATTATCCATATATATATATATATATGGATATATATCACACATGTGCTTATAGGGCAGGATCAGCTATGGGGTACATCCCAGCCTCTGAAAAGGGTCAATCACAGCACCTTGCATGAGGTGTCCAAGCAAAGCCAGGATGGGGCACTTAGTGCCATGGTCTGGTTGATTGGCTAGGGCTGGCTGATAGGTTGTGCTGGATGAGCTTGGAGGTCTCTTCCAACCTGGTTGATTCTATGAATCTATGATTCTGTGGCTCTTCTCCCCCATGATTGTCCTTGCACCTTTCAGGCCTTCCTGAGAACCTCCATAGATGAACCTTCATGCTGGCTGCAGCAAAGGGTGGAATGGATACCACCATGTGCCTTTCTGTCACTCTGATTTTCCTCCCAGCAGCCACTAATGAGCTGGCTCACTTGTGCCCCTTTGCTGGCTGCTCTGCCGTGCTGGCCTGAAGCTGCTTGCAAAGCTCCTGCCTGGCTGTCCCTGGTGCTCCTTTTTCTTCCCCTTTCTGTGTGATCTGCACTTGCTGTTCCTGTGTCACAGCTGACTCGTCCCTTCTTCCCTTGGCTGCTGGCAGTGTTTTCCTCCCAAGGTCCCTCTCTGTGGCAGGAACAGCCACGTCCCTGCCTTCCTCCTCTGCATGTGCCTGAAGCAGTCCAGAGCAAGCTTGTTCTTTTTTGTTCCACTACCTGATCCCTAGCATTTCTATAGTCTCCCAGTCCCCTCTGGGTACTTGCTGAATCTTAATGGGACTTTCTGGGCCACCTCTGACACCCATCACATTTGGGTGGCTCTTGAACTCTGTTGCTGCCTCCATAGCTGCTCCATCAATGCCATGTCTCTTGATTTGCTGGCACGGGGTAAGGCAGGCTAGGAGAGCAAAAGCATGCACACTCTCTCCCTGACTAATTCTGAAAAGAAATACCCTGCTACACAGATTTCATTACTCTTTTTGGTCCTAACAGAATTTCCTGAGCCCACAGTGTCCGAGCGGGTTGGAAATTTCCATAGTATTTTCCTCTCAGCCTTGAAATAAATGTTAAGTGAACTGTGAAAAGCAAACCATTGACCACATTTGTCAGGACAGGTTGGTACTAACAATACTCAACCTTGCACTAGCACCCTGCAGTTACTCTTTGTGTTGAAAGCTTTAGGACTCAAATCCTCTAGCTGATACTCCATCAGTTTTGCCTTCCCAGGTACTCCTAATGATTCCTAGTCAGCAGATCTGTCCTCACCACAGCCAGTTCAACGAGGTCAAGCTGTCCCACAGGTTTGCAGGAAGGTTTAGGTGACACAAGTGTCCTGTGCAGTACAAAAAGAAGCAGAGGGGGAGTCCCCATCCTTAGCAAAGCTCAGGTACAGACCTAGCTTCTTCCCTTCCAGTACCTCACGAGTCAGATCAACTGCATAATAGAGCAGGGAGTCACAGACTGTGTTTCATTGCTTATAATACTAAAATAAATGGAATCACTTGGGTTGTCTGACACTCCATACAACAGATAAAACCAGAAACAGCAAATTCCCTAGTGGGTATATGTGATCAATGTTTGAATCACTTATAATACTTTTGCTTTTGACAGGCATTCAGAAACAACCACAACCTAGTCTGCTACCACTCTTTTTCTAAACAAAATTCCACTTTTGCTTCTTTTTTATTTTCCTACCAGCAAAGTTGATGATAAGCCAGAAAAGATCAGAGAAATAGATGTATCAGAGGCATGATTTTTACATTGCATTGGATCTTTGTTCCAAGCAATTTCTGCATCTTAGGGATCAAGGTGAGCCTCCCATAATGCACCTACTAGTAGGCAGGTATTAAAAGAAAGTTTTCTCAAGGTGTTTTTCTTTGAGACATCAGACTGTGAGATGAAAAGATGACCCAGGAATTTGCTGACCATCACAGACAATGGCTCACTCTGATTAAAGCTATGTGAGCTACCTGGGCAAAACTACATCAAAGTGCTAATTAGGAAACATGTATTCCTGACTGCTCACCTCTGAGGCTAATATGCTTCCATTTGTGCTAAAAACCCCCAGCTGATGCAGAGAACCAGTGTGAGCTGGAAAGATGTGTCTGTGTAATGGACAGTGTTACTGCACTCCATATTTTCTGTGATGTATTCCCTTTATGGAGAGGGACAAAATTTATGTTTATCTCACAGTACTGAGACGTCCAATTAAAGAGCCTTATCCTACAAAATCAGCTGCCTGCAAGTAAAAATGAAAGGAAATTGGTCTGATTCATTTATTCCTGGTGCTAAGTACTTAACTACCAGTTTTCAGGAGCTTCTAATCCTATAATATTGCCAAAAGGGTTGCTGTAATCGGGCTAGGCCATGCTTTATGGGTAGAAGAAAGAGAAAACATCACCCACATGTTGTTGAATATGAGTGATTTGAAAATACTCTCTAATTTACTGAGGCAAGCAAGTGTTAGTTCTCAGATCAAGCAGCACACAGAACAGAACATCAGAATCATAGAATCATTAAGGGTGCTATAGGTGCACTTGAGCTGGGCTATCCATTGCACCCCGATATGGTCTTGCCACCCTTAGGCTCACCTCCAGGTAGCTTGGGGTTATTTCCCTCCCACTGCAAACCAAGTTTCAAACCCTAGCAATGAGCCTCTCCAGCTCACGCGTGAGAATCATGGAATCATAGAATGGTTTAGGTTGGATGGGACCTCAAAGATCATCTGGTTTCNCACCACCCCTCCTCCTTCCTAACACCCAGTTTCAACCTCCCCTCTGCCAGTTCAAACCCATTCCTCCTCCTGTCATTACAAAACCTTGTCAATAGTCTCTCCCCAACCCTCCTGTAGCCCCCTTCAGATACCGAAGAATCCTTCTCCCCTTTTGTGACAGCTGAACTCTGTCCCCAGCAGGCCCAGTGCCACAGAAACCTTCCCATGGTCAGAGAAACCAAAGTTCTGCTTGTGGCACCAGCCCCACAAGCCCACCAGCTGTGTTGCCATGCTCCTTTCAGCGTGCAGTGCATCTTCCCTGCCACCCAAGCGACTGAGGGAAGCACCACCTGTGCTCCCCATCCTTCAACCAATTGCCCCAGTGCCTTGAAGTCCTTTTCAATTGCTCTGGCCCATGCCACCTGAGCAACCTGCCACAAACTGCCAGCCTTCAGCACAGGCACTGAAGCAGCCAGGATGTAGCATGCTGTATGTTAGAGATGCAACCTGGTCTGCAGCAGTGCACGTTCCGAATGCCCTTCTGATTGCAGGGAGCCTCTTGGGAGCAGAGTACTGCCTCTCCTTGCAGGTATATTGCCTTCCTCTCCCAAACTGACACATAAGAGCAGTGGTACAACAAATCAAGTCATACTGAAGTGGGGGAGACATTATTCACCCTCAAGAAAACAGCATCCAGCTCTTCCCCTACTGAGTAAAAAGATCTGCATGCACTTACAGGTAAAAGAAACCAGATCAACCTCTCTAAGTCAGACTGGGTTTGATGCTTTCTTATCTAAGCAGCAACAGCACCTCATTGTTTCTTGGTGGAGCATGGACCATTTGGAGGCCATATGGACAGCCAGGTTTTATTACACATGCAACAGACATTTTACAGTAACAAGTCTACACTCGTGTTGCATCTTCCTAAGGTGAGGGCGAAGCTGCAGGGAGATAATTTTTTTTTCTTTAAAGAAGAAAGCAAAATAGTAGAACTAATACCACTAAGTGCATTACACTTAGTGTTCCACTTCATCTATTATAGAAGTAGGCAAGGATAGCAAAGGTCTATTGAAAATGACTGTAGAGGTGCTGACCCTTCAGGAACTCAGCTGCTTTCATGTGTTGCTTACTTGAAGAAGTAATTAGAGTTCTCACTCCTTTGCTAATGCCTCCTAATGGTCACTTTATTCTTGAAAATTGTACAGTGCTGTAATTGTTGGAAGGTAGAGTAATTGTGTAAAAAGGTTGATTAGGAATGACCCAGGAAAAAAATCTAAGGGGGAGTGGGTATGTGTGTGTGAGTTTTCTGTCAGACTATCTAGACTTTATGTCCTTTTCTTAGAAAAAGAGGTAGAACAGAGTAATTTGTTTCATAGTGTCTGGAAAATACAGGCTATGGGAATACATAACGCAGCCCAAGCACTGTGGATGTGAATGTCCAACCTTCTGGCCAAACAACGACCTCCTGGTATATGCTCCTGGTTTTCCTTTGGATATTTCTCTTGGAGAACAATTTCTTTCGTCCTTCACATGAAGTACCTTCAATTGGTATTTGAGAAAGCTAGAGGCAGCACTCTGGTACTTGTTATTTGGTTGTTTTATTCGATTCATTCATGTGCTGCTCCACTGCAAAGGGGTTAGTTAAAGTGGGTGAACAACTCTGGAGTGCCCAGACCGAAGGAGATGCACACGGATGACCCAGAGGTGCCAGGGCTGAGCAGGATGTGGGGCAGACAATGGTTCTTCTTTTGTCAGTAAAAGCTTGGCTGGATTAAAGCACAACTGGCTAAACAAGGAATTATAGCTGAGGAAGGATTTCAGTAGTTGGCTCATCACTTGTCTAACAGCAATCTCATCGTAATCAGAAATGCATCATTTCCGGTGTGGTTTAGCAGAAACCTTTGGGCTGAATCCCTACTTCCAGTGATGAAGCAAAGAGAAACTTTAAATCCACCGACTCCTGACACAGGATCATCAACAACTGAGCTGTTAAATCAGTTCCTTCTTGCTGAATGTCACTTTGGTCACAGCTAGAGCCCATTGCATGGGGACCAGGTTGCCTTTAAGAGTTAGGCTGTGCTGTTCTAAAATTGTGCCAAAAGAATTGTGCCCTTCAAAACTCTTACTGGCTTTGTCAGTCTGTAAAACTCCATCTTCCCCACATATTCATAATAATTCCAACAGGTGCCAGTCACTTTTCCTTTCCCAGGAAACAATTTTATCCTGTGGGTTACATTTAGTTCCTGCCACGGCAGAAAGTGAACTATCTGAAAATGATAAATAACACTTAAAGAAATATATTTCACTCTGCCTTCCACAGTGCCAGTTTTAAAATTCTATCCCTTATTGCATTTTCTCCTGCAACCTGCCTTTGTCATGCTGCTGTTTGCATGCAAAAGCTATTTAAGTGAAACGTTGCACCTCACTTGTTCAGAGCTTATAATGAAGAAAAATGTGCAAAAGCATTACTTTGCAAAAACAGATAAGTAAGCAAACTGCCTGACAAATGATGTCACCTGTGCTTGGCAGACAGAAAAAAAATAATAAATGACTGCATAAGCCTGGTACAAGAGACTGCAATCCACAGAGCATGAAATGTCTTGGGGAGTAACAGCTCGCACTCTGCATTTCTTCATACATCTTGCAAGTTCTCAGTTTCTTTTGCTAGGCTGCAGAGTCTGCAGTGTCTTGCAAAGCTCAGGCTGCAGGGCCCCTGAAGCATATCTGGGATCAATCCCTTATGAGGTATTATCTCGTTAAGACTGACCTGAACCCCAACCTGCTGGGTGAGATTTAGGTTGTTACATTAAGTTGACAGAATGCAGAGTCATTACACCAAGGTGCTCAGCACACAGTGTGGTTTGCTCTATAAAGAAAGGATATTAGGAGGAAGTTCTTGCCAGAGAGAGTGATTGGCATTGGAATGGGCTGCCCAGGGAGGTGCTGGAGTTGCTGTCCCTGGAGGTGTTGAAGCAAAGCCTGGATGGGGCACTTAGTACCATGGTCTGGTTGATTGGCTAGGACTGGGTGACAGGTTGAACTGGATGAGCTTGGAGGTCTCTTCCAATCTGGTTGATTCTATGGAAGGGGAGAAGGCTTTTTTAGCCTAACTGCTCTCATAGACAGCCAGAGGTAAGAAAATCTCCATCAGAACTGCTAAACTGCACTCCTCAGGATCCATCTTACACTACTTGTGGCATCTGGCAGTGTTTTCACTTCGAACAGGGCTGCTGTTTGCTTTTCTTGCCAGCTCTGCAATCAGTATCTGCTTTTGTTTGTGGAAAGTGAGAGTTTTGGTGATGCCTCTGACAGAAAGGCAATCAGCAGTTTGTATGCATCCCGTGTAGGTGAGCTCAGGGCTGCGCTCTGCCTGGCTGAGCACTGTGCTGCGGAGGGCAAAGGCACCACTGTGCCTGTGTCTTGCAACCACTCCTGGAATGCTGAAACCAGGGAGCAGGCTGCCCTGTGCTTTAGGCTGAACCTCCAGAGAGGTTGTAGAGTGACATTTTCTGCCAGCCAAAAGTCACCAGGACTGTTGGCTGTTCTGGCTTTGTCCTTTTCTGTTCTGACACATCTCTTGTCCAGAGATGGGAAGAGGGTGTTTAAAGCACAAAAGGGGAAATCTCAAACTAGACATCTTAGGGAAAAGCTAATTTGCAATATGATGGGAAACAGCAATAGTATGTTCCTTTGGAGGGCTCAGTTTGGGAGCAGGGATCTGTGAGATATTTCACTTACAAAAAAAAGCAATTCAAGGTCCTGTTAGCAGCCAGTTCTGAGTAAGGGGCAAAGAGTAGCTGGAGCTCCAGAGCTCCCTCCCTACATGACTGAGGAGGAACAGAGATGAAGAGCTCATGAATCATGGAGATAAATATGATGCAGACCAATAGAATTGACCAAATATTTCCTCAAATACCATCTACAATAAGTAGTAAGTTCTCCTTTCCCATGCCTGTCTGAGAAAGAGATGTGACAGCCACAGAGTGAGATAAGTGTAGAAAATAAATTAATCCAGTTCTAACTATATGAAAGTACACAAAGCACAGAGCAGAGCTTGAAAAGCAGAACATTTTGCTTGGTAAATGTAAATTAGAGGAGCAGATTCCACCACCCCCCCCCGCTTTCAAGAACACAGCAGCACCACTCATAGAATGGTAGGGTTGCAAGGGACCTCAAGGATCATCTACTCACATCCCACAGCAGGCTGAAAATCAGCATGAGGGGAGGAAGTAAGGACCCAAACTAAAACAGAAGCTTACAGCATCCAGGTTCTCAGGAGAAAGAAACTTGAGGTTAGTTCTGAAGATACTAGTGTAGTTTTTATAACAAAGTTGTGATTGGGTTTTCTTTTTCATTAAAAATAACTTATTCTCCCATGCCATTATTTCCCAGATTCAGCATTCCAACATTAGTTACTTTCCCTGATGAAACTGGAAGATCCAGAATTATGGTGGACTATTTCTCATGTGTTCTGAAACTAGGATATTTGATATGGTAATTCAGACTAAATAGCAGTTGTCTGCTTTAAATTATAGCTCCACTTGTAGCAGCTTTCCATGACTAGAGTCAATAAGTAAATAAATACACAAATATCTGTAAATGGGAGTGTTTTCTTCTTTTGCCAGTTGAATTCCAGTTAACCAGCCTCAGGAAAAAAAAAAAAATAGTCAAGTGTAGTGTCATATTTGGAGGTTCTCTTTCCTCATAACCAGAGAGGCTACTTGCAGATGCAGAATGGAGATTATACCCTGACACTCTTCTGTGCTGTGGCATGCTCTAACACATATCTTTGAACTGACTGAGGGGATATCGAATATTTATGGGAAAAAAAAAAAAA
>VWYK01102103.1:0-13846 GCA_013399775.1 Semnornis frantzii
ATTCTGTGACTCTGTGATTCTTTTAAGTTTGATAGATTACATTTCTGATTACTTGCCATGTCTTCAGAATACTCAGCACAGCACAAATCTTGATGTTCTGTTATGTAACACCCTGTTAGCTGGGAGGTTTTCAGCTACTTTGTAATTACTGATTTCACAAAGTCTTTTGGGGCTCACTGTCTATGAGACCATCCCAACTGTATGGCAGCCATCTTGGCTCCAAAGGGTCAAGGGGACACCACAGTGACAACAGTCTCACTCTTCTATTCTAGCAACTTCAAGAGTTCAAACTATGAAGGGGAAGGAATATTAAGAATATTCCATGGCACAGAAAGGGAGAGAAACAAGGTTCATGTGAGAACCTTGGAAGCTAAAATCACAAATGCCCAGGGAAGAACAGAGGCACAGGCAAGCAGCCAAATAACAGAGCTTAGGCCAACGGGCAGGAACAACTGAACTCCACCTTCATCAGAAGAAGAGGTGATAAGGAAAGGTGGGAGAAAAAGGCAGCAGATGGGAGAGGGAGGAGGCACAGAGGAGCAGAAATGCAATTAACAGTTTTCCAAATGGTTTAAATGGCTATGAATTAAGAACTGCCAAACTTCACAGATAACAAAACCCAAGCATTTTACACCTGTAGGTGCCAAGTGGTTCAAGTGGAGCCACACAGCATTAACTCCATCTGCAGATAACAAAACTGTGACCCGCAAAGGGAAAATTCAAGGTGGCTGCAGCACAGCTTTGGAGCCAGCAAGTGTCCAAAGGCCAGCCACAGCTCCACCCTAGCCCAGTCACAGCTCCTGTTTGTATTTTTGCTAAGCTAGTAAGTTAGAAAGATACCCTATGGTTAGAAAAGCAGGCATGGAGGGAGAATCAGCCTATACGAAAAGACTCTCTGAAGTAATCTGCAGAACAGGTGTGCAGAGCTTAGGAATGCCAGCTTAAAACGCTGATTTTTCAGAAATGGTTATTCTTAAATGGCCTTCTAGACAAACTCAGTGACCTTATCCATTTCAATTAACTTAAATTTATGAACATGAGGGGGAAGACGTTTTTCAAAGATCCTAAACTCACGTTTTGCACCATTTCCAAGGAACAGAAGGTTCCCAAACCTTGAAGATAGCTATTAGCACTGCACAATGTTTTACCATTTGGTATTCAGCCAGGTCACTTTTAATTGCCAAAAGAAGGACTCTTCAGACAATGTATTTGAATGATGTGTGCTAGAAACACTACAAAATCTTGTCATTATAGGGCATAAAATTGTTAGCTCATGTAATGACATGCAGGGGGAAAAAATGTGGACAACACTGAAACTCCATCAGACCTCTCAAAGAAAATGTAGAACCATGTATCTTAAAAAAAATAAATAAAAAAACCAGACACATTAAAATGTGCAAAAGTGAGGGAAGAGGAAGCACCATGTTTAGCACCAACTCCTCTAACAGTAATGATGAGCCAAAGGACTGTTGTGGACTGCAGCTCTCTCCCTTTTTTTCCTGCTTTTCTCACTCATTTCCTTGCTCTATTAAAGAATCCTGTTGGTAAAAGCTGTAAGGTCAGACCTTGATATGCACTATAGCCAGTGTTCTACTCTGGGAGGGAAGCAAAATTCTTTCATTTCAGGTTTTTATTTCCAGTTTTAATTTGACTTGATAGCTTGTTGCACTTCGACTTGCAATGAGTGTTTCCTATGTGAAGAAGTTACATCCAAAAGTTAAAAGACTCTAGAAATCAAAGTTTCTACATACTGAGCTTCACAGTCTGCCTGACCATGCAGGGACCATCTTGTTCTGGATGTAAAGAACAGACACCTACAGCTCTGGAAGAGCTCTTCTAGGAGTGCTTTATTCTAAAATTAATCAACCGAAGGCATCAGTGACTCCAGAGAAAAGAAAGAAAAAGGTATGCATTGAACTACCAGACCTGTGGTATGGAATGGCTAAATGGAAAAATCTGTACATTCCAGTAAAACTAGGGTACTGCAAAGGTATGAAGAATATGAAGCACTTAGTAAAAGGCTTTCTGTTTCTTATTATTGCTCAAAAAGTTTAAAAAACCCTAAAGAGTAACCTTTCTGTGATAGGAGATTTTCAAATCCTGGAGTGAAAACATTCCCTTCTTCCTAGTAAAGGCCTACTGCACACAAACAAATTTCAGAAAAAAAAAAACTAGTTAAAATGTCATTACTCTGTGCAGCAACCTCTAAACCAATGGCATCTCAAGCGTGGTGTGCTGTAATTCAGTGTTTTCCAAAGCACAAACATGGCCACAAATAAAGAGGCCTGTAGACATTATTAAGTCTAATAAGCTTTCTTTCAGTGCTTTATAAGTTGAAGTAATACCTAAACTATACAAATTCCACTTAAAAAACTGATGTCAGACACTACATGGTTACACTGGTGACATCTTTTCCCCGAGGTGTACATGCAGCATGCTATTTGTGAGGGGTTTTTGGTAAAGTGTATGTAAAGGTGGGATTTGCTCTCCTGAGAAAGCCTTTCAATCTTGCATTCTCTGCTGCGCCACACATTTCTGCCTGCCTTCACGCTGAATTACAGAAGTTTTGAAAAACTACTGGAGAAAGGAATCAATGATATTTTTCAGGAGAAAATACTTCACTGTGTTTTGCACTGAAGAAGCTTCCAAATGGAAGTCGTGTTTATTTTAATCCCATACTATCATGAAACAACAGAGTTATTACCACATATGCCCCAATGCATTTAGTTCATAGAATCACAGAATGGTAAGGTGGGAAGTAACCTCAAGGATCATCCAGTTCCAATCCCCTGCCATAGGCAGGGACACCTCCCACTAGTACAGGGCACTCAAGGCCTCCTCCAACCTGCCCTTAAACACCTCCAGGGAGGTTGTGGAGCACAGAATCATTCTGTGAAATCTGTAATTCTGTGCTCCACAACCTCCCTGAGCAACCTGTGCCAGTGTCTCACCACTCTCACTGTAAAGAACTTCCTCCTAACATCCAGTCTAAATCTCCCCTCTGCCAGTTCAAACCCACTGCCCCTTGTGCTGTCATTACAAGACCTTGTCAGTAGTCCCTCCCCAGCCTTTCTACAGGCCCCCTTCAGATACTGGAAGGCTACTCTAAGGTCTCCTGGAAGCCTTCTCTTCTGCATGCTGCAGAGCCACAACTCTCTCAGCCTGTCCTCATAGCAGAGCTGCTCCAGCCCTCTGATCATCTTCGTGGCCCTCCTCTGGACCCGCTCCAACACTTCCATGTCCTTCAGTTTCCTCCCTATGCAAAAATTCTGCAGGTCATTTCTGTTTGAATGGCCAGTCCTTCATGTGGAAAGAAAGCTCAGACAATGTCTTATTGAATAAAACAGGCCTGTTTCATGATTCATTACACTTCTTTTCATCCTTATGTGTAAGCCAGTTCCTCTCAGTTCCATATCAAGGCCGAATGCACAACAGAGTTGCGCAAAGCTATAAAAACAATGCTGCAAATTCTCATTCATACAGTAAAATGCTCCATAAAAACTAAGAACATCTTGGAAAATACTAATACTCCCCATGCTGTACCTGATTTTTTTTTTCATTCTGCAAAAGCTCATTTTTCTTTGTGCTTAAATAAAATGACAGATGTTCATAAAAACACTACTAAGGATTCCTTTTGGCACCTCTTTTCAGCATTCCCATTTATTGGTAATAGAGTATGCAATGTTTTTCTTATTAAACCAGGATTATCAGCATTGCTAGGTGCCTGATGTGTGATCATTCCCTCTAGATGCAAAGCAAAGTGGTTCCAAATGCATTATTTTAGCGAATTCTCCGCTTACGGCTCAATTCTTCGGAGTGTTGTGTACTTTGGTTATATACACCTTAACTCCATGAGTTTGATGTCAATAATGTTCATCCTCCTGTAAGACTGAGCCCTTGAAGAAAGAGATATTCTAATTGTGATTCTTACAGTGAACGGCTTTGTGTTTTTGAGCAAACCTATAAAGGCAAGGTTCCAAACTATAAAATCCATTCATGTTTTCAAGCTCTGCACAGCACTCTCTTTTAACAGAAATGCTGGCCTGCAGATCAAGTTTGCAGTAAAGCCAGTAGCAATAACAGCTAGGTAAATATAAATCTCAGCACTTAATTTAAAATATCTAGAATTGGTGCTACTTCTGCAATCTTTTGCCTATGAATGAATTACAGGGTTCCTCTTCCCAATCCACCCCTACCACTGTTCCTGTAGGAAAGGGAGAGGGAAAAAGAAAGGAAGAAGGGAGAGAGAAGAAGGGAGTGAGAAAAAGAAAGAAGAGAGAGAGAAAAAAGAAAGGGGGAGAAAAAAGAAAAAACCCACAACCAAACAAAAAGAATAAAAAAGTTTAGATCCATTCATTGACAGAGGGAACTCCTGTATGGATACATCAGGTTGGGGTGTGAAAAATAGCACCGAGCAGCATAGCAAAGTTGAGAAACATGTGGTAAAGGAGGCATTTGAGAGCTGAAGCCCGCTATATATACACACACAACATATGCACGGTGCATAGCCATGTAACACCTCCTTTATGAAGCTAGCAAGTGAATTTCCATGATTGGAAGAAGAATAAGACAATCTGACAGGAGCTTTACAGGCATTCAGTGGCAGCAAAAGAAGAAGGGCTCTCGGGGGACTCCTTCCAGCCTCTGAAATGCCATTCACTCCACTGGGGAAACCCATTTTGTGCTTACCTGCTTTTTTCCTGCTTTCTGCTGCACTCAATCTAGCTAGCTCCTTTCACAGAGCCAGAAACATAGAATGTTAGATGTTGGAAGGGACCTCCAGTCCCCCTGCCAAGGCAGGATCCCCTAGGGTAGTTCGCACAGGAATGCATCCAGGCAGGTTTTGAAAATCTCCAGAGAAGGAGACTCCACAACCTCTCTGGGCACCCTGTTCCAGCGCTTCGTCACCCTCGCTGTAAAGAACTTTCTTCTCATGTTGAAGTGAAACCTTTTACATTCCAGCTTCTAGCTGTTGCTCCTTGTCTTATTGCTGCTGACCACCAAAAAGAGGTTGGCTCCATCCACTTGACACTTACCCCTCAGATATTTACAGACACTGATCAGATCGCCTCTCAATCTTCTCCAGACTAAACGACCCCAGGTTTCTCAGTCTCCCTTCATAGGTGTCATGATTTGAGGGGTTACAGGTTATTTCAGAGTCCCTAAGAAAAACTACAGAGACCAAAATCTGTCCCAGGGGATGAACTGGTCACCCCTGGGTATCATAAGTGTGTTATTTGATCCCATAATCCTGCAAACACTTTAAAATGAGCAGCAAGGTCAATTCGTTCTCTTTTCTCCCTGTCTCTCCAGCTTCTCCAGAGGGATCTTCCCTGGGTAACCACATAGGAGGTACCCTGTAGGCCAACAGGTGAATTTTGGCCTTTTTGGGGCCTGAATGGGAGACAATTAGGGATGGGAGACAATGATCACTGGGGGTTTTGGTGGTGGCTTTTGGTTTGGTTGGAGGGAAGGTTTTGTGGGGCGATTTTCCTATACCCTGTATCTGCATTAGGTGTTAAGGATTCACGTATGCCCCATCTTTGCTTGCACATCCTTAAATACAACCCTTCTGTATTTTCATCTCTGATTCAGCGAGAGCATTATTATTTTACTGCCCTTCCTCCTTAGATAAAGTGTGAAGTGAAATAATCTCAGCCTGTTGTGCTCTTGCACAAAAAACTATGGCAACAGGGGAGATGCTCACTTCCCCACTTGTCCCCATGGCTCCTGTTTCTTTTCTTTTCCCAGCCTCGGCCTTGTCACCCACACAGTCTGCCTTCTTATTCACTCTCTTATTTCCTTTCTCCACATACCCTCACACCGGTGACCTTGCGCAAGCTGCCTGTGCTCCATCACGCACAGCCCTTGACCTCCAGCATCTTGTCACCTCTTTTTCAATTCCCCCTTCTCATCGTAGCTTTAGAGCACCTCTGTTCCTGCCTCTATGTTCTCTGGATGTCTCCTAATACCCATTGCTACTGGCTCAAACTCAAAGAAAACCACTAGCAATAATACGGTTTATAATCTAACATATTAACTGTTTGTGTGTAAAAAAAAAAAAAAAAAAAAGTTATTGAGTTATTGCCTTGAGCGACCTGTACTACTGGGAGGTGTCCCTGCCTAGGGCAGGGAGTTGGAACTAGATGATCTTTGAGGTCACTTCCAACCTAAACCATTCTTTGATTCTATGATTCTACTTTAGTTCATCTCGGTCTGTATCTGACTATTTCAAGTGAAATTGTATATGTAGCATTTTTAGTTAAGCTGCATTCACCTCGCAGAAGAAAAAAAAAAAGTCTCTAATGACTTCGGTGTCACTATGAGGAGCAAATTTATTGGCATATTTCTGTTTTTGAGTAAGTTGTAATCCTATTGCTTTAGCCACAGGGCAGTTAAATGGTAACAGATTTGCTAATCGCTACTTTATGAGGGGTAAACCTGTTTACCTCCCAACTAACAGAGAGATCTTGCCTCCAGGCACTTCTGCTTCATGTCTGAGCACTTTTACTCTTTTACAAGAATTTGTTAAAGCGTAACAGTTTGTGAAACGTATCATTGCAATGAGGAGTACTGAGGAGGTTGAGGGTGCAAAAAGAAATCTCCTAAGGCATATTGGAAAGAAACTCCATTACTGGCAAAACTAGATGGAAAATCCAAACTTTGCTGCATTTGTTCCTGTTGCCTCCATGAAAATTTCCTGCCCTTCGCTTATGCCACTTTTAGCGAGTAATTTTGGGACTAGAGTCTGAGTGAGAAAGTGTGAAATGGTGTAATGATAGAAAAAAAGGAATCGTAGTAAAAAAAAACAACACAAATTTTAGAAGATTATTATTATTGTAATATGAGTTAAAATTAACAAAGCTACTTATGATTGGATGGCTTCTCCCTCCACCCTCCCCAATGCAATATAATACAAAACTAGAATGAAATAGAAAACATACAAAACTAGATTTCTAATAAGTGTCTACCAGACTTGTGTGAAATTTGGGCCCCTCAACATAAGAAAGATGTTCAGGTGGTTGAATGTGTCCAGAGAAGGGCAACAAGGCTGGTGAGGGGCCTGGAGCACAAGTCCTACAAGGAGAGGCTGAGGGAGCTGGGGGTGTGCAGCCTGCAGAAGAGGAGGTTCAGGGCAGACCTCATTGCTCTCTACAGCTACCTGAAAGGAGGCTGTAGCCAGGTGAGGTTAGGCTCTTCTGCCAGGCACCCAGCGACAGAATAAGGGGACACAGTCGCAAACTGTGCCAGGGTAGGTTCAGGCTGGATGTTAGGAAGAAGTTCTTCACAGCCAGAGTGATTGGCATTGGAATGGGTTGCCCAGGGAGGTGGTGGAGTCACCATCCCTGGAGATGTTTAAAAGGAGATTGCATGAGGCACATAGTGCCAAGGTGTAGTTAATTAGAAGGCGTTAGGCAGTAAGTTAGACTGGATGATCTCGAAGGTCTTTTACCAACCTGATTAATTCTGTGATTCTGTGAAATATGAGGGAGTCCCACAAGGATTATGAAACAGACATTGCTGAAGAAAAGCTGCCTCTCCACAGTGTCATTTTCCAAATCCACATGCCAAAATACATGGCTGAAATTGTTTTGTCGTAGAGAGAATTTTTAAGATGTAATGTAAGCAAAACAGCTTCTCTTCTCTGGAATTATATTTGCACTAAGTATCATTCCAATTTTCCATTTAATTCAGCCTGAGCCAAAGATCTGCTCTGAGTTTCACCACAAATACAGCACAGAAGTTATAAAAGCAACTCCAGAAGGCATTTTATCACCAGGAGTATCACAAAATCCTAACTATAGTCCACATAATTTCTGTCTGTCCTGTTCATACAAACACATACCTTACAGTAATCTCCAAGTACTCTCCTAAGTCAGGATCTCAAATAAAAGAAATTAAATATCATTACTAGAATATCTGGGAAATTACAGGTGATAAAAAAGTAGAAGTAAAAAAAAAACAAACCAAAACCAAAAAAACAAAAGTGTATCTGATGCTTTGTAATAATCCTAAAAGATTTACTTGTGAATTATACGAACAAGAGCCTGCAATTATCCTCTAACACATTCAAGGTTATGGTTGGACACGATCTATTACTTTTTTCAGTACCTTGCAAAGTCAGAGGCTCTGCAAATGAGCAGAACATTTGGATAGTTAGAGAAGACCTAAGCAGTATGTGTGAAGCAAAAGCACTCACCCAAAGGTGCCTGACTCATCTTTGCAAAAAACCTCCAAGACCTGCAGACAAGACTTATTATTTTTCACTTGCTGTTACTGGTGTATCTCAGCTGCAAGACAGAGCTCTGTAGAGCTCTCTATTTCATCTCGGGCTGAATCTCTATTCTATATGCAATTTATAATTTCCCACCACTGAAGTCACTGAATATACGTTTCTTCATTCACAAGGGATAAAATTAGGCAATTAAAGATTACTCCAGCACTTCTTGAACTTTAATCTTCATATCACCCATCATCTGTCTCATTCATTCAATGACCAATTATGCTCTCCCTTCAGTGTTTACATATTCTTGTTGTCACCACTTTAAAGCTGAAAAAAACAATATAGGTTTTTTTTTCTTCACTCTGTGTCAGATAACATTGCATAATCAAACCCTCATTTTGGCAAGAAATGAGAGTTTTCTTAGAAGGCTGTAAGGTTATGGAGGTGCAGTGTTGCTTGTAGGGAAACATTCTGTATTAACTGGACATGTGAGCAATCCAAGCTGTGCTAGCTGCTGATTGTAAGCTAGGGACTTTCACAGTCTCTCTGAGAGGTCACACTGAGGGCAAGGATGCCACCTGCAAGCTGCCTCCAGAGGAATGAGTAACAACTGGTTTCAAACCAAAGCAAGGGGCATCTGAACAGACAGTGATGAGCCAACCAGCTTGGTGCCCTCACAGTTCGCCCCTTAAGGACTCAGACCAATCAACCAATTGGTTAATACCAATAGCTTGTCCGTTAAGGATTTGGGCCAATTGCATAACAATGAGCTAACCCTCGTAGTCTGTAAAGAGGTGTATAAGGACATACTCATGTTCAATAAAGGGGCGATCTTGGATGGATCCCATTGATATCGGCTGCTCGTCTCATCTTGCGTCATCCTTCACCCGTCCCCAGCGGTCCCAGGGGTCGTGCGGCTCCAACACATCTGCTAACTCCCCAATATCTGTCTGACCCCAACATTCACCCATGCATCTGTTTTGTGAGCATTAATTATCATCAGTGTGAGGGGAAAGTACAGTAGAGTTCCCTTACTTTGGGAGGCCTATCCGCCCTTATAATGGCTTATGAAGTCATTTCGAGCTTGAAGGGCAAATTTAGCACATGGCAGTCATGGGGAAATATTACAAATTGTTCCCCACTTTACAGCCTCTCTCCCTGATGAGGTTATTACTGTGTAAAAATGAGAAACCAGAAGTTAAAATAAAACACTTCCTCACTTTGGACCAAAACCAGTTTAAGACCAAAATGACCTCTTGGATTTTCATCATTCCATCTGAAAAAGTTTCCTTTCTTTCTACAATTTTATGCTCCTCTAGTTGTTTTACTAGTCACAAGGTAGATTTCAGTGTCAATCTACCCGTTTTACAAGCTGATTGATGCCAAACTCTATGCCAACTGCTACCCGGGGAGTTACAGTTTACTCCTTCTCAGTCGTGAAGTGTGAATTTAAGGGCTGTGATACTGTGTCAGCAGCAGTGCAGAAGTCTTCCAGGCTTTCCAAAGCGCACACAGTGGGAAAAATACAAGATGATGGCCAGGGTGAGGAACAAGTAAAGATGTGAAATCTCTCAGGTATACCCTGGGTAGGATGGAGGTTAGATTGGAGGGCTCTGAATCTTTCATGGCTGGATTCATGCCTCTCCATATCAAAATCTATCCTAGATACATTTAAGTTATGGTTCTCTTGCTGTGCTTTGATGACTTTTTTAGACTTCATTGCTGTTTCTGCATTTTGCTCCAATACATAAGTTTCACCTCCCAGCAAGTACCATACTCCAGATGCTTTCGGGAGTGGTTTGGTTCTTCCTCCCTGCTTCTGAGGGAGTAAGGATGTAGCAATTAACTACCTTGCAAACACAGAGTCATCTCTGGTCATCTATCATCTGTGTGGTGTCTTTGCTGTACTACAGTTAATGTAAGTCGGCAGACACATGGGTCTGTCATCCATCTCCGTAACACATCGCTATGGCAAGATGCCCGTGCAAGAAGACGTAGGTAAAGCAGACTTTTTGTGTGAAGGCACTCAGATTCAGTCAGAAATCCAGGTTTTTTCCTCAGGAACTATGCTGATTCCTATGCATTATGGCCCTCAGAAGGAAGGAAACTGTGAGAGTGAGAGTAGAGTTGAGCAGCGGGTATGCTCAGCAGCAAGTTCATAGGCCACAGTGCCGGCACACAAATGGTTGAAGGCAAACTGTGTCCAGTTGGGAATTTCAAAGTAAATTGCATCCTGGGACAGGGCTCTGACAAGTACTCATTGCACTCGGGACTTGAGGACAAAATCTCAGGACCTTGGGCAGAGGAGAAGGTCACTCGGTCTGGAGCTTGAATTCCGAAGTATTTTCACTCTCCTGCACATTATGAGCAGCCCTTGATTATCAGGGGTACGTACTGGTATGTTGACCTTCATTCTTTTATTTTCCAAGCTATGTAGCACATTAGTAGAGGAAAGCTAATGCAATTGGCATCAAAGAACTTACATACCCTCTGATGGGTTGGCAAGCTGCCAAGCCTCTAATCCACCAAGTGAGTGACAGGACTTCAGTCCCCAGGAGAAAGTGATTTTTAACACAGTTTTCTGTCTCTCTGAAGTTATCAGCAGTTTCATTCAGATCATACAGATCAAATGCCTTCCAGGTAAGTGATTATTTAAGGAATTATTTTCAATGAGAGCCTTTGGTCCTAGTGTTCATTCTGATAGTATTTGGAAGTAAAAAAACAACAAAAAACCAAAAAAAAAAACAAAAAAAACCCCAAAACCCCCCCACACTTCAGTTCTCTGATGTGGAGACTTTTTTGTACCAGCATTCTTGCTAATGCTAGCAAGAAAAAGAAAATACTTTGGCCTTTCTATATATTAAAAGGAAAAAAAAAAAAAAGGCAAAGTTCACAGTTAAATTTGGTACACATGCCAGGGGTCACCTAAGCAGATGAAACCAAATCCATATTACAAAATCTTATATCCTTGAACTGCAGTTTGAAATACCAGTGTGTATTACAGCTGCATCCATAGTGTTTGCCTGTCAACTGCTGAGATAGGAATGAAGGAGAGGGATGCTCAGACTCAGCAAAGCACTGCAGCATGGACTAACTTTCCTCATAAATAGTGTCCTGAAGTAATAAACTTAAATCACCTCAATGGCTTGTTATAGGACTTTAAGTTGGCTAAAGCTTTGAGGCAAATCTGCTTAGATCTTTTCCTTACAATGAGTTCACAGAAAAGGCAGTCTCTTGAAATTGCAAAGGCAAAAAATATCATTAGGGTAAGAACCAGAATAATTAACTCTTTATGACAGAGAAATTCTATTAGATAAGACAGAAAATACAGAGAAGACAGGAAAGTGGTTTTAAGAAATAATTCCCCTTTCCTCTTTTGCCTTTTCAGTCTCTTTCTCCCAGCCATGCTTGGTGGAGCTTTCTGGTTTATGGCAAGCACCGCTTGTCCCCTGAGCTCCCCTAAAAATTCCTCTCTCTCACCCAGAGAGCTAGGGAGTATCTCTTCCCAGCTGTGCTCAGCATCTCCCTGTTTTTCCTGTGCTGTGGTCTCTCTTTCCACTCAGCATCTTCACTCACAGCCTCCCTAGGCATCGTGGGGAGATCCCCTGCCCTCCTCCTGTCTCACCCAGTTTGCAGAAGAGCACATCACACAAACTGAACCAACGAACCAGACATGCTGGCACGAGGCTGAAATCCAGGAACATGCATGTGCTTCGGTGGCCAAAATCCCTCCATGAAACAGACACAGTGCATCCATAAATCTTGATCCAGGACCCCTCCAGGAGTGATGCTCTTGTTTAAATCCATGTCCCTCAGAAGTCCCATCGATTTCAAGAGGATGACTTAGGCATGTGAAGTTAAGCCCTTACATTTTGTGGGCTGTAGGGTTAGCTTTCATAGGAAGTGATAAAGAAGATTTCTAGCACTGATTTTTCACCTGGGTTTTTACCCTATTTGTCTGGGTAGAAAAATGACCAAAGCTAGCCAGGTACTGTGGTGAGGATTTCACTGCACAAGGAATACGAAGTAAGTAAAAGCAATTTGAAATTCTCATATTTACAGAGATTTTTTTATGCTCCTTTATTTTTAACATCCCAACTGAGGGGGTTGGGTTCCCAACCAAGACGATGATCCTCTTAGTCCAAGCATTGAAGAAATGCCTAATGAATGAGAAACTCTGCCAAAACACCTTGCAACTTAAATATGAGATGCAAATAAATGCAGATATGCATCCTCTGCTCCCAGTTGCACAAAAAACAATCCATCCAAAATCCTGTATTTCCATGTAGTTGGTTTTGTTCGTTTCCAATATACAGTAGAGAATAAATAATGAGTTAAAAATCTGGTTAAAATTCTCTGTGCAGTGTTCATTCATTTATCTACATTGGAGTTATCTCCTCATTTGCTGCTTCAGATCTTTAATATGTAGTTTACAAAGTCTGAAATGCAGTGCAAGAGAATCAATTTTGGTATGAGAGATTCAGTCGAGGCATTTGTTAGGGTTGGGGTTTTTTGAGTGATTAAATACTTAGCATAATCTGCCATCAAATTATTGTTTGGAGCTTACCATGACTTCTAATCCTGCTATGTGCTTTGTAGCACACAAAAAAATGTGATACAAATCAATATATGATCATATTGATTTTATTTGTGCTTTAAATATTAGGAGCAAGGGATGGGGACAGAAAAAAGGGGGACCTCGTATTTACTTTTTCAAGCCAGAAAATAGAATAGTTTCAAAAAATGATGGGAAATAAATAAAAGCTAGCCCCAGGTGCACATTTTATATTCCCTGAGATGGTTTTGAAACATAATAAATTATTGGAAAGAGAGGCTGTGCATCCAGCAAATTAAGTAAAAAAAGCCTTCCAAGGCCAACACCACTTATGTTCTGTACTGTACTGCCTAAGATAAAGCATTCATTAAGGCTACAAACTGAAGATAATACTGAAGTATGTGCAATATCAAAAGAAGCTGGGTCTTTGGGAAAGAAGTGGAATTATCTGTTTCCAGTTCTTTGGTATACATAGTGAACTGCTTTTAGATACTCTTTTCCCAAACTATACAAATCAATAATCTCTGTTTAAAATGTATAGACCACAGAAGTACAGCCCAAAAGCTGAGAAGAATGTTATTATCTGAACTCAAATCCAAGGTCAGATAATCTCGACTGAATGCAGTTGGAAAAATTCCAGTCCCTATAATAAAATGCTAATAAATTGCATTGCAGAATGGACTCTGTAAAGAGAATGTTAACTTCTTTCTTCCTTAAACACAAATTGGATCCATTTTACACAAAATACATTCGCTCGAGATTTAGCTCCATTAGGCTGCATCATGTCTAATATTCCATAAAGTATATTCTGAAAGGTACAATTTGTTTTCTAATATGCCTAATGGAATGTGATTTATGACCCTAAACACAAATTGGTCAGCATGCTCGAGATGCCTCTCCTTTGCCTTGTTTTCAAGAAGAACTTTTGCTTGAATTGAAGCAAAAATTATCTGAGTAAGTCTGTAAAAAGTGCATAAAACTGCATAACCAGACAGCGGGGAACTTGACATTAAATGAATTAAAAATTTAAGGGAAAAATGACACATTTTATATGTCTAATAATTTAT
>VWYK01102124.1:0-16391 GCA_013399775.1 Semnornis frantzii
ATTTGTAACTCACCATTCAATCTTTGATAAATGTCTCCATGTAATAAAATAAATTTAAAAAATTAAACATCAGAAATTAGAAAAAACCTGAACACAGTAGATAATGCACTTGGACTGATAGTCTCTAGAAAGCCAAAGGTGTTATTTGAAAAGAAAAATCATAATTAAGATCTAAATTAATCAACTATTCTCTATAAAAAAGAAATCATTTTACAAAGCAAGCAAACAAGGCTATAACCTGAATGGGATCACAGCAGTTCTTTGCTGTGACACCTAAAATTTGCACGAGACTCAGAGAAATAAAACAAATCCCATTTTTAACCTGCTCATGTGACTTCTCTCTATGGCAACAAGTGCTTACATGAGATGTGATTTTAACAACTATTCTAGATATGCATGTAAGCTCACTTCTCTTCATGCCAACTGTATATGATCATCTTTGTCAGAGGCAAATAAGCAAACTGACAGATCAAACAGTTGTCTTGGGGTACAGCTCAAGTTCTACAGAGCAAGCAGGATAGCTGCCTTAGAGCTGAGCTCTGCTACACTCCATTACCCCTCACATCTTTTTCCTGGCACACAAGTAGAATCATAGAATGGTAAGGTTGGAAGGGACCACAAGGATCATCCAGTTCCACCCCCCTGCCATAGGCAGGGACACCTCCCACTAGCACAGATCACTCAAGGCCTCCTCCAACCTGGTCTTGAACACCTCCAGGGAGGGAGTAGCCACAACCTCCCTGGGCAACCTGTGCCAGTGTCTCATCACCTTCACTGTAAACAACTTCCTCCTAACATCCACTTTCAATCTCCCCTCTGACAATTGTCAGTAGCTGCCAGTAGTCAGACTCAGAGCTGACCTAGGTAGCTCCTGCTTGTTTTGCATCAAATATGCAGTTAGGGTACAGCTGACATCTAATTTTAGTTCATCCAACATGCCCAGCACTATTTCATCAGAGAAGGCAAGCACCTGAGAACATACCCCAATAAACCCCACTGCTTCTTCCTCTTACAGAGGGCAGTGTACATACAAGGCACAGGGATAAAGCAAGAGGGAAAAGCACAGCTTTTCCTGCACCTGCACATCAGTCTATGCAAGCAGGCCTCAAACCAAGGTCAGACTTCAGTAGCTGGGACAAGTGGTCCACTGTCAGAAAATATGTCTCCAAACCTACAGCTTCTTGAATCACCTAGAGTTTATAGATATTTATGCTTAATCCAGTTTGAGAAATCAAATTTGAAGCATTATGTGTTTGCTTGAAATATTCTCCTGTTTAGATCATTTTCTCTTCTGGATCATAAACTGGAAAGCATCCAGGGAAGCATATCCAGGGTCGAGCAGTATTTATTCTTAAGCTCACACATTAATAAGGATTTCTTGGTCCTCTGAAATACTCTATTGACAAAAGAAGAGAATGCAACTAACAGCCTGCCAGACAACATTTCAGCTGTCCTCTAGGGAAAGGCTAAGGAAATTATCCTGGAGAAACTAGAAGTCTCTACTAATTAGCTTATTTTACATTCAACAGCTAAACTCTAACACAAAGGAAGAATGACAGCTAATGGGAACCACAACCAGCCACAGAAATCCTAACAAAGAAAGGTGTAAGAAATGGCCCTTCTGTGAGAGCTGTTTAAAAATGCCAAGGAGGTCCACAGAGCATCATAAATATCAGAGATTGAATGTTGGAATTGATGTTATATAAATTCTAAGTTGCTTTCAAGAAGCACAATTCCTGCTACAACTGCATACAGTTACTAAAACTTAACAGAACTGCTTTTTAGAAACAAATTGAAATTGTCATCAATTTCAGCACTGAGAAATGCTGCCAGTTTTAGCTACTGTAGGTTCAGAAGGCCATAAAAAGAATAAGCCTAAACATAAACTGATTTATGTCAATGCTTCTTTAAGACACAAAGAATAGGGTAAGAACACAAATCAACTAATCATTCTGCAATACCAGCTCAGGAGAAAAACTTACTGGAGTTCAGTTTACTTTGTCAGAGGTCTGCACATTTTTCCTCACTTTCAGGGTTCAGTAATTATTTGTGATGAAGAATGTTCAATCCTTTAAATAATTTTTTTGGGTACTGTTTTACATGTAAAGGAAGACACCTCATAACCTAAATGGGTATGCAGAGGTTCATCAGCTGTGCAGCATACTCAGCTACTTGGCAAAACAATTGTTAGTTGCAAGTCTGGAGTTATAACTGTACTGAGAGCAGAATTTTACTCAGAGCAGAATTGGTTTCCCTATGTAAATTGTGACCAACTTGGCTGTGTGGTTTAACACTGCCTTGGTTTAACCCCAGCTGCCAGCTAAGCATCACACAGCAACATTCTTATGGCAGCATCTGAAAGTGATCCCCCACTGCAGCTCACTCAGTGAGTCATGTCACTGGCAAGCTCTCTGTTGGACAGCTTCTGACTGCCCTAAAAACCCACTGGTAACATGGCATGGCTGTAGCCAAGCCACAGATATCTGGTGATTCACAACTTGACTTTGATTTCTTCTCCAATTTCCCATATATTCTTAAAGCATTAATTTCCAATAGCACTGAACTCCAACAGTACATGCAGTCTGAACAGTCAGCAATTCTTGCCTACATTCCAAATGTCATTTATAAAAATACCTCACAAAGCCTTCAGATCTCTGAGTACAATGCTTGGTAGGATTACCAGCTGTCTGCTTCTGTTGCCATCTTTGCTCCACACCACTCTACATGCACTACAAACAGCATAAGGGGAACTGATTTCTCAAGCAGCTCAACAAATGGCACTGTGCATTCTTCTGAGAAAGCCAAAACTAATGACAAAACAGAGTAAGAGCACTTGGGTAAGACTCCCACCTGTATTTCACACAGCCCAGACACCCTAACCTTCCACAGTTATGAGACCTGATGCTCCAGAGGGCTGGAGCAGCTCTCCTATGAGGACAAGAGTTGGGGCTCTGCAGTATGGAGAAGAGAAGGCTTCCAGGAGACCTTAGAGTAGCCTTCCAGGATCTGAAGGGGGCTACAGGAAGGCTGGGGAGGGACTATTGACAAGGTCTTGCAATGACAGGACAAGGGGCAATGGGTTTGAAGTGGCAGAGGGGAGATTGAAAGTGGATGTTAGGAGGAAGTTGTTTGCAGTGAGGGTGGTGAGACACTGGCACAGGTTGCCCAGGGAGGTTGTGGCTGCTCCCTCCCTGGAGGTGTTCAAGGTCAGGTTGGAGGAGGCCTTGAGTGACCTGTGCTAGTGGGAGGTGTCCCTGCCTATGGCAGGGGGTTGGAACTGGAGGATCCTTGAGGTCCCTTCCAACCTTACCATTCTATGATTCTGTGACTTCAAGTCCTAATGCATTACTGAGCACTGCAGGAGGAGGTAAAAGATTTGCCCTTCTGTGCCTTATTACAAGGTCTGCATTACAATCAAGGAGAGTTTAACTACTTTTGACTACAAGCAGAGTGGTGTTTTCAGAAACAATTTGATTTTATGTCTTGGACTTGATGATCTCAGAGGTCCTTTTCAACCTTAATGATTCTATGAACTATACTAGACCTGCCACAAGAATCTACAGACAGATCTGTCCTGTTAGAGAGAGCAGAGCATGAATAAAGGTCACACATTCACTGCCTCACAGAGACAGCATTCAATTAGGATTCATATTAAGTATTTACTATTTGATTGTCAGTTCCTCAGATGTTTGATTTCACCTGCTGAAAGCAGTCTTAGGTAGAGCCTCCCAACAGTCCTAAAACAATCTGAATATAGCAAGACATGAAAAGGGGAAGGTCTACCTTGCAGCAGCAGCTGCATGTTACTGTCACAATCCCTGTAGAGAAACAGCAACTGCAAACAAGCTGGACAAAAAAAACCTGACACAGTTGAAACATAGGCCAGAAGAAACAAATAAAATAATCAGTTTCCAGCTGGTCAGTTCTCAGCTCTGGTTTCCTGCTTTCCTAGATAACCACTTGAGCACTTTTCATAGAATGGTTTAGGTTGGAAGGGACCTTAGAGTTCATCTCCAACCTCCTCAACATGGGCAGAGATGCCTCTCAACTAGACTTGACTGCTCAAGGCCTCATCCAATCCTGTTGCAGTATGTGAGAGAGTAAGGAGGTACCTGTGCAGAAAGGAAGCCAGGATGATCTCTTTCAGTAGCAGCCTGCACACAGATTGCCCTGCTGTGACCATTGGGCACTACTCTCATCCAAAACTCCTACAGCACAAACACCCTTTAGTCCTCAGGCAGGAGTAATGCTCCCTGTGTGGACACTTCAAGATCAGTCAGCTCTAAGTTATAGCATTTTAAGACAAGTTTAACTGACTTAAGGTACTGTGTTTAAAAAGGTTGTTTTTACTGTCTCAACAAATAAAAAGCAACTCCTGTGCTCAAAGGACAGTGATATTCAGGAGAGTTAGCACCCTACAAAAAAGAAGCAGTATCCAAGGGTGTTCCCAGAAGCTGAGAAGATGATACTTCCTCTACTTTGTTGTCTAAACTGAGTGGCAGCACCAAAAATTTGAACTTTCTAGTGGGGAATAAAAAACTCACCAACCAAAACCACACCAAGACCCCAACCCACAAAACAGCAACACTTCAATGTAGCCATTCAAAAATAATAGATTATTAACTTGAGAACTAGGCCATTCAATCCAGCTGCTGCTTTGGGAAGTCTTTAGAGTAACTCAAGTTACACTTCCAGTCCATTTCTCTACCTTTATGCAATGAATACAGTTGAACTTTCAAGTTCAAGTGGTCATTTTACCATTCTATTTATCAGTGAACTCTATCAGATCATTTATAAAGTATGCATTTAGTTTAATTATGAAGTCATTATGCTTTAAAAAAGTATTTATTGTTAACTAAATTTAATCACTAAAACTTACCTAATTAGAATGATCTTTTTCTAAGGGAAGTGAAAAAAACCCTCTGCTATAGAGATTGTTTCTTCTTTCAGAAACAGAAGTTGAAAGATGTGACAAATTGTCCATTTATACATAAATACTGTTGGCTACTAAGTTATTTCTACAACATTTACAAGGGAGTAATGAAGTATCTGATTAAATACTTACTAAGGAGGAGGTTGACTTCAAATAGCAGGAGACTCTAACATCTCCTGGCATTTAGTATATTCTTCTAGACAGAATTCCCAATATTTACAACAGTAGAAAATAATGTAACCTGGAGTTTATTTTTGTAAGCTTCCTAAAACTTGGGTTTCCTAAAATTAGATAAAGAAAAGTACAGCACAGTATACCTTTCAAACACGCCTGGACAGTTGGAGTTTTGATTGTTTTCAAGTACATTTAAGTGCTATAAAACAGCCTCAAATAAAAGCCTATCAACAGAAAAGTTTAATTAATGGTGCTCATTCCTTTAAGGGAAATTAAACAAGAAATATTAACTTGCTAATCAAGAAGTTGTTTAAAAGTCTGAAGGTTTTAGAATGTGCACATCTAAATTCTAAGAGATTTTTAACCTCAATTTTTAGCAGTTTTTTTTTTTCTTTTTCCTCTCCACAAACCACTTTGTAAGCAAAGTTCAAAGCCTCTATTCTCACGAAGGAGTTTGCATTAAGCTCTTCAGAGTTCCTGTTACATTTGACAAAGGAAATAGTCAAGAGCAGGATCGTTAGTGCTTAGCACTGCAGTACAGTCACTCCAGCTCAACGGCAGGCAACAAGACTTCAGAAATGAGTCATGTCACAGAAGCTGGCTTCCTACTGCTTGACAGCTCCAGTAAAGACACAGTAACTTCTTCTCTGAATAGACTTTCACAGTAATGCACTGGTGATAATCAAAGAGTGAAAAACAACTTCATCGGTGCAGCAAGTTTCAGTACTTACACAAGAGCACAAATATACCTAAATAAAGCAAGGCAGTGCCAAGGACGTGCAGTTAAGACTACATACAGTTAAAACACACAGAGGCAGGGAAAAAGAAGATTGTGTGGCCATACCTAATAGTTTCTTCCACGACTTGATCAGAGATTTTGCTAAAGATGTAACTTCTTCATCTGTGCTTTGCTTGCGTATGGCATTCACCGACATTCCAATTCTGGTAGACTGCAACAGAAATCAAAATCTAGACTATAAAAAGTGCCATGAAGGTAAATTAACAGGTAAAAAACTTTTTTTTTTTTTTTCCCATGTCATATTAAAACCTGATATGGGGAGGGACTATTGACAAGGTCTTGCAATGCCAGGACAAGGGGCAATGGGTTTGAAGTGGCAGAGGGGAGATTGAAAGTGGATGTTAGGAGGAAGTTGTTTGCAGTGAGGGTGGTGAGACACTGGCACAGGTTGCCCAGGGAGGTGGCTGCTCCCTTCCTGGAGGTGCTCAAGGCCAGGCTGGAGGAGGCCTTGAGTGACCTGTACTAGTGGGAGGTGTCCCTGCCTATGGCAGGGGGTTGGAACTGGATGATCCTTGAGGTCCCTTCCAACCTTCCCATTCTATGATACATATGCTTCATTGGGTTTGTGAGGGTTTTGTGAAGACTACCAGAATGAAACACTGCAAACCTTTACAAACCTTATTTTAACAACAGGGATCTTCTAAAAAGCAATACAACAACATCACCCTTTGTCTCCACAGAAAGCTGGATGGAAATCATATGTAACTCTTCATATTATATACATTTACAGCAAAGGCTTTAGCCTCAAAGCTTTATCTTTCTGTGTAGGAATGAGAGTATTTGTATCTAGACATAGTCAGACTTCATACTCATGCCAACTGCTTCAGTGACTTCACACTCACAGAATCCCATTTGCTGGTTGTGGAAGAAGCTGCAACATCAGCTGGGAAGGACCAAACTTTAGGTTCTTAATAATTTTGGCAATACTGGGATTCTTTAAAATCTCAAGCCTAGAGGGTTCTGCTTTCAGAAGGAAACACAGAGAAGACCAAGAGTGAGAGCTTTAAACCTTTGGCACTACTGCCATCTATGGAGCGAGGAGGAGATGCACTTCGCAATCCACTCCTGTGACTGGGAAGATGAGGACATAAATTTACAGTAATAGGTTTCATCTCAGAAGAATTCTGTCACGTTCAGCTAACCAGCAGAACATTTCCACACTTTCAGTTTCCTGAGAGAAGTGCTTAACAATACGAAGCAGTGTTTCATTCTCATTTCATACTTTGATAACTCTATTCTCTTGTTCCTAACATGCTCAGATTTTCTGCATTTACCATTTATGAGACTCACTAAATACAAAGTATTCCACTTACTTTTGCAGCAGTTCATTATAAGTTTCCTTCTCCTTTAAAGGAAAATGGGAATCTCTGTGGGTCGCTAAAAATGGAAATGATTTGTTCCTGTAGATTACTCCTTACAACCCACACAACACTTTTTGGGGCACTACTGATGTGCTAAAATGGCTGGAAATGTACTGAAATATTCAGCAGCTCTTTTAGCAAAAGGAAACACATCAAATAGCCTCGAGTTTGAAAACAGCTCTAAACATATACCTTGGATTAAAAAAAAACAAACCACCCAGACAATTACTCACCTGTAAGTGAAGTGTTTGAGGACAGACTCTGCTCACTCAGCCTAACAGTAGGGGCCAACTCTCTTGACATTTGCAACATACTGTCAATGTTATGCTCAGATAAGAAGTAACTTCCTTTGAAAACAAGAAATTCCGCCTAAACACGAGGAGGAACTTAACTTCAGTTGAGGGTGGTGAAGCACTGGACCAGGCAGCCCAGAGAGGTTCTGGAGTCTCCATTTCTGGAGTCATTCAAAGCTCACCTGGACACTGTCCTGTGTAACCTACTCTAAGTGAACCTGTTCTGGCAGGGGGCTTAGACTAGATTAGCTCCAGAAGCTCTTTACAACATGTCCCAGGTTGGGAACTATAGGGTTAAGAAAGTCCTTTTGGGACTTGAAGATTGTTATTCAATCCCACAATTCTGCTATCTCTTCAAAAGCTCAGGCCCAGCCCAGCTTGTTCTCTTTTCCTCCCCCTCCAGCCTTGTGTCGGGCAGGAGCTGCATTATCAGCACAAACATGTAAGGATAGGCCTGGTTGGGGCCTCCAGAGGCTGTGCTTAGGCCTCTTGGATGGCAGAGGCATGAGGGGGGGAGGATTGGAGCACTGGGGATGATAGGTTTAGTTTTGGGTTGGGGGAGAATTCAGGGGGGTTAGCTTATGGATTCTGTATCTGCCTTGGAATTTCCATCTGTAACTCTCTCCAAATACAATTCTGTTTTTTTCTCCAATTCGTTTGAGAGCTTCACTCTGTCAGCTCTTTAAACCCACGACACAACACCTATCATTCTCTAATTCTGTGCCTGGAAGATATTCACCACACCTGGATGAAAAAAATAAACCTACAAAGTAACAACGCTCCATTAGTCACTGGGCACAACCATAGCCTGTTCTCACCAGCAAAAGACAACACCAACTTACAGGTCTCCCCTGTAATTGCAAATGATCAGTGTTACCTGCTCAAAATGACAAACCACCTGTCAGCACTTGGAATTCCCCCAGTCTTCCAGCTTATCTATGAAGTTGTCTTTGGAAGAGCCATTTCAAGTGGACAGCTCTGGTATTTTTGCCTAGCCCCGTGTAACCTGTGGAAATGCTTTTATCTCTGTGCCAATTTTTAAGGGTGCAGATCCACGAGAGTTTTCCTCATCTTGTTCAAAATGCATTTTTAATGGATAATTCTACCCCAAGTTCTAGAGCATTTTTATCATTTTTCATTTTTAGCACAAGACAGATGTTTTCACCCCAAAGGGTTCAAGGTGTAGGTGAAGCAACCTTCAGTTGGCCTGAGCAACAGTGAGCATAAGTAACCTGTGACTGAACCAAACCAAAGCCTACAGTGGCAGCTGCTCTGTGTAAGGGAACATAGGTGGGGAAGAAAAGCAACCACTGAAAGAAGCAGAGCTGCTGATGACTTCAAAAGTTGAGTATGATGCCAGAGAATTGGTGAACAAAGACCAAAGCAGAGTCAAATTAACCCTTGAGCAATAACACCCTCCAGGCTCCCAGGTCTCCCCTGCTCACCAATGAGCTGCAAGAAGTCCTCAGCAAGGGCTGTAGATCACAGCCTAGCTCTGCATACCTGTGTGCAATTTCCAGTAGAACCTGTTTGTTAAAAGAAAGGCTGTCTGCCTTGATCACTGTTCAACTGTGCGCTGCCCACAATTAGCACAGGGACACGATAACGCTGGCTGCCTGCTAAAGAGATTGGCAGTTCTGACCACCATCACGTCTAAGGAGGGCTCCTGGCTCCCTGCCTAGCTAAGAGGGATCAGCTTGCTTACATAAAACTCATTAGATATGACACAGTTGCATTGTCTGTAACCACTTCACCTTTCTGTGCCAAAAATCAGGGAGAAAGACACAAAACACAAGCACAAGTTCAGGCTACTGGTGTGTGCCCAGCACAAAGAGGACATGGAAGTGTTGGAGCAGGTCCAGGGAGGCACAAAGATGATCAGAGGGCTGAAGGACCTCCCCTATGGGAACAAGCTGAGGGAATTGGGGCTGTTCAGCCTGGAGAAGACAAGGCTTTAGGGAGACCTTAGAGTGGCCTTTCGAGACCTGAATGGGGATGTAAGGATGCTGGGGAGGGACTTTTTACAAGGGCTTGGAGTGACAGGATGAAAGGGAGTAGATTTAAGCTGGAAGAATGGAGATTTAGACTAGATATTGAAAAGAAATTCTTTTCAGTGAGGGTGGTGAGACAGTGGAACAGGTTGCCCAGGAAGGTTGTGGATGCCCCTTTCAGAAGGCAGTCAAGGCCAGGTTAGATGAGGCCTTGAGTAACCTGGTTTAGTGAAAGGTGTCCCTGCCCACACCAAGGGGTTGGAACTGGATGATCTTTAAAGGTGCCTTCCAACCCAAACTATTCTATGATTCACCTGTAAATTGCTCAGAGGACCTTGCCAGCTCAGACTGAAGCAAGGGAGTCATGTTACAGGAAAGATGGTCACCTTGTATCACACAGGAATAATGAAGCTGCCATGGCAGCTGGCAGTGCTTTCAAAACTGCTTTAAAATGGGTGTGGAAGTGTGCTTTTCACTTGTGCCCCAGTTCCATCAGTTCAAACACATCAATAGATATCTCACTCCACACAGAACTCAGCGCTCCTCCCACTCTTCATGACCAACCTCCTTGATTTTAGCACCCCAATGACCCACTACCAGAGCAATAATTCACATTTGAACTGCTGCTCAGAGTCCTCCATTCCTTAGGCAAATCTGGGAGGCTAACATAGAAAACTGACAGCAGACTTTGCAAAGTTACAGAACTCTGATCAAAAATAAGGTCAATTTCAGATTAAACACATTGCTAAATGCAATCTTATGCAGCAGAACTGTTTTGAATACAGCAATGGGTACTTAAAACCTTAACTAAGCTCCACTCAATCTACTATATATGAACATGCTGAAATATCTGAACCCCTCAGATCACTGTAACACAGAGAAGCTTCTTTACAAACTCATACGGTGACCACTCCAGCAGAGATTAAAAACAACCTTTTACTGCAAATATTTCACTCAAAACCAGACACCTGCTACATGTTTGAGAATAAATACACTTCTTTGAAGTAGGGCAGAAAGTTGGGACAGAATTCATATACAACCCCATAAAGATAAAGTCAGGGTCGCACAAGTGCCTGACAAGGCAGAGAGTTGAGTTTGCTTACATTCAGCAAGACTAAAAGCCCTCCCTTGTTGCTAAGAACATCACTAAGGTTTTCACTGCAACTAAAAAGAGTAAGTTATGTACTTGTACATTCTGCAGATCCTCACAACTCAAGGGTAAAATTGTTCTGCTGTTCTGTGTAAAGTTTCTCCTTCTAGTCTCATTCTTCACACTAAAAGCAAAGCAACAACTTCTGGAGTACTTGCAGAGAGATTTTTCATTCCAAGGCCAAAACCAGTATAACACAAATAATTTCTATGAAGACCTGCATAAAGAAACTTGAAATAATCAGGTTAACAGAGAGGGTTTCTGGGTTTTGTTGTTTTATGGGGGGGGCTTGGGGGCTGTTGAGTTTTCTTTCAAGCTGCCTTTAAGGAAGGAGGTTGGCCACAGGGAAGCAAGTTGCAGTGTCACAGCAGCCATGCTCCTTCATGCACTTTCAATTCCCTATTTTCTGTCACAAACAGTATTAGTAGTAACATACCCAGTACATTCTGCAAACATACAGCATGCATGTCAAGAGTGACATTGCTACTGACACAATTGTAACTTTATAGCTAATTCTCTATCTGTGACCATTAATTGTCACTTCAAAAAAATGACTTTTCAGTCTTATCCCATTTAAGTGTCTGCCACAGCAAATCAATTCTTCTATTTAAAAATTTTCAGAGACAGGAACTATCCAGTGACTTGGGAACTCTGATGAATTACATGACAAACTCTGAAACCTGACCTGCAAATAACATTCAGAGTTACTTTCTGAAATGATTTATAAATGATATATCAAATACTATGCCAGAGATGCAGGTATGCAAAATAAAAGAGAGTATGCACTACATAATCACTCATTAAGATACTATTCAGAGTTGGGAAGGGGAAGGAAATAAATACAATTTGCCTCAAGGTATGAACTGTTTCTCCGAGGTCACAATCCCAAGTTAGAACTACCTACCTAAGAAGGTAACAGCTGTTATCAGGTGCATTCTCCTTCAGAAGGAAGGAAACTAGTTTGTGTTAGTAAGGACCTAACATGCAAGTTTATAAGCAGCTTTTTCCTGTTGTCCATAACAAAAAGGATGGTTTCCCACTTAGATAAGCTTTAAGAGCTTGCTACTGAAAGAAAACACCTTCAGTGCCCTAAATCAGTGTGAAATAAAGAATAGTTCCCCTGTAACAATGCTGATTCTTCCAAGGATTTTCTACACAGGAACCTACTTTAACAATGCAAACTTCTTACAAATTTGCTGGCTTCACCTTCAGCATTGTGGACTTAATATCTGCAGCATAACCACAATAGGAAAATCATACCTGTAACAGCTCAAGGGTCATGGGAATATTCTTAAGCTCCTTCAACAAATCAAGAGCTCCAGCCTGCCAAGACAGAAAGACAAACAAGAAAAAAACTAGTAAAAAGAGCAGTCAATTTCATGGTTATCAGTTACTTTAAATATAATATCAACACCATGCTCTTATCTGCCTTCAAGGTCTCAGACTGGATTAAAAACATCATCAGTTCCCAATTCATTCCCAGAAGAACTCCAGGAATGTTCTGTTTCACAAACCCTAAGCATTAACAGAAATCAAAGTATTCACTCAGAGACCAAAGAAGTTCTACCCCCATATAATTCAAATGCCAGTTAAAACACTTTGTCAATTACTACTTTTCATGAGAGCCAAGAGCCTTTTGTAACTTTTATCCGTGATATACAAAACTTCTCCAGTCATGACCACAGAATTTTAGTAGCAATGATGCAAGACTGAGAAATGTTATGCTGTTTTCAGGTGCTAAATCAAGCTGGCACACTCATTTCTTTCTCTAAACAGCCACAAGCACAGTTTCTTCTGAGCAAGCCTAGATCCATGTAAAGCAAGTTAATTATCTTCATTGTTGCAGAACAAAAATCGAACTCAAGGAAACTCTTAGCCAAAACCAAAGTTAAGGACAAAAGTCAATGTGCCATTTTCAACAGTACAACTTTATAACAGCTAACTCCAAACCAACAGAGCTATCAGCAAACTGTACACAGCACATGACTTGAAAATAAACACAGGTCTTTGTGGTCTGCCACTGCAGCACAACAGTGAGCCTGCTAATGCCAAGTACCCCCTCTTCCCCTCATCTTAGAAACAGAAGCCAAAACATCTTTGCCTCTGTAAAATCACTTTCCAGTCCCTTTGAACTGTTTCCAAATGTGTCAAAACAACTTTATCATTCCCAGTTTAAACATTTTCCAAAACCAGAAACTTCATATATAAACAAACCATGCAACAAGTACAAAAGCCCAGGTACTCACTGCAGATGTTACCTACATTTCATGCTGTTTTCTGAACCAGATTACCAAAATATCTGAAGCACCAATGCTTTCTAAGCCTTCACTCTTTGCTAATCAATTCTATTAAGTGTATAAAGTACTAGATGCTTATAAATTAAGAGTTTAAACTCACAGCAGCTAAAAAGTTTATGCTAAAAAGTGGTGACAAAAAGAGTCAAATGCCCTCTTTTCCTCAGGATCAGAGAGGCACAATAAAATCTGCAGTTCCTTTATTTCTAATGTAATACTTGTCTGTTCCAAAGAGCCCAAGAATTAAGAACATAATTACAATGCTTCTTTAAAAGGCATTTCTGCCATTTCATAGAAAATGAAAAGCAATGTCCCATTCTGCTAGGCTGGTTGGTTTCCAGTTTGCCTTGTCTGAATTAACAGAAGTTAGCTTCATACAGATTTGGTAGATTCCTGCTCTAAGATTCTCTGAGTTATCAGACTCTAACTCCAGAATACTGTTTCATATTCATGTTTTAAAGTTACAGTATCACAGTATCACCGAGGTTGGAAGAGACCTCAAAGATCATCAAGTCCAACCCGTTACCACAGACCTCAAGACTAGACCATGACTAGCCAAGAGAAAATGGAGCACACATCTAACTGGATAGCTCTGCCCTCTTCATTGTGTTCTGTTTCAAACAGCAAACATTTAACAACATTGGCAATTTTACATTTTATTCTTTAAACTCACTCAATTGTGGATTTTTTTTAACCCATGCATGCAAGCATATTTTCCACACCTATTCATCAGAGCAGCTTAATGAAAGAGAAATGTACTTATGTACAAAAAAAACTAGAAAGGAAAGGAACTATGTGTGTTTTAAAAGCCCATCACAGCTATTCTGCAGGAAGAGGAGGATCTATTTCAAACATATAACCAATATTTGAAGCAGCAGCAGAAACAGAGTCAGAGTGTATTAAATCATAGAATTATCAAGGTTGGAAAAGACCTCTATGATCATCAAGTCCAACAAAAATGCAACACAACATTGTTTTGCCCTTCAAAAGAACTCCATATACCAGTTCACTAAAATAGTTATGAAATCTGCACAGCTACAATTAAATCTTCAGTCAACAGAAATCATCAGGAGTCTGACTCAAGGAGAGTGTCTGCCTTTCCAACTCAACAAAAGAAACACCAAACCAGCTTTGCCACAAGGCACGGCGTCACCTTTTCTGTAAGAGATGAAGCATCTCTTCCCATCTCAGTCCTGACAACTTCAAAGGGAAAAGGTTTCAAAGATTTTTGGGAGGCCTTTTTGGGTCTTTTTTTAATTTCCTGTTATGGATGGATTTCATTAGATCTTTCTTATTTAAAGACATCCCAAACATCTGTTCTTAGGAAGTAAACACAAGGGGCTGTCAGGAGCATCATTATCCAGCAGGTAAGAATGTATTTCTCAGTTCAGCCTCATCTCTAAGAGACAATGAAGAACCTCTTCATTGAAATAATCTTAGTAATACTGCTAAAGGTAGTGTTTCACCTGCGGGGCAAGACTAGGTAGAAGATCACATTGTGCAGTTCAAGAATACCTTAGAGATGACAAAGACTAGCAAGAAAAACCAGACATCTCCTGGATCAGATACTGATGTATTTCCTCTCCTGTCAAACAGCTAAAGGTTTTATCACAGAACACACATGCAACTTGGATAAACTCTCACATTTCCGCTCCACATCTCCACTGAAGTAGCTCAAGGCCTCAGCCTTAGAAAGTTTTGGAGACAGCCTCAAAACAATGACTTGTTTGTGCATGGTCATAAGCTGGAATGAAGGAGCTCTGCTCCAACTAAGAACCAAAATCCAACTGCTTCTGATGCTTGCCCCGGGGATAAGGGCAAATATGAAGACCCAGCTGCTGGCTCCAGCCTCAGCTCAGCCACGTCTGTTGTGCTGGGCTACATTAGACCCAGGCTGACCCCAGTCAAGGCTCCCTGGAGCTATGGAAGTTCACGAGGTTACAGATATTACACCATGAAAACATGTCTCCAGCTGCTGCTAGGAATTACACCCAGGCTCCCAATTACAGTTTGGACTCCTTAGTCCCCCCGGACCACCGTGGTCACCAGGAGCATCTCTGGTATTGCTGTAGCACTGCACACATTCCTGTTATTACCTGGGAGCTGCCATTTGCTTCCTAAAAAGGTCTATTCCATTATCTTCAACAGTAAAAAACTTTTATAAACAGAAATTCCACTTCACTCAGTTACGAACTACCAGTAACACTGAGCATTTAATGCATGATCGTAACATATAAAAAAACAAACAAACAAAAAAACCACCTTAAACAGTAGCTTGCAGGAAGAGCAGCAATCACAAACACACCAATTACAAGAGAACAGCAACGTCTCCACCTGATAAAGAAGTAGCAAAGAGTCTGCTATTTACTATATGCTACTTCATGTGCAAACATAATGTGTGCAGCTGTTGGGGACGTTCTTACAAGGACAGAAGAAATGCAACACTCTACCTAAGTAAGTTTTACATCAGGGGCATACATAACATTTGAAATAAGCTAACTGAATTCCACATAACTTCCACCTCTACCCCAAGGCAGAAACCGATTCTCTGAATTAATAATTGCACTAATAATGCTCATAATTTTGTTTCAGATTAAGTAACAAAATGTGGCTCACGGCCCCCACCTGCTACTGAAGTTTGCCCAGGCAACTCCGCCCACCCTGCCAAAACTGGATTGGGGCTCCTCATTCATATTTTCGCTTGCACATCCCCCACAAAGCTCCAGCCTTCATGCCTGGAAGCGAAACCACCCATCCAAAGGAGCCCGACCACCCCTGCGGGCCTTCTCCTGCAGCCGCCCGCGCTTCCCGCCGCACAGCACGTCCCACTCTGCCTCCAGCGGGGCCAACAGTGCCGTCTTCCAATGAATGGGAAAAGGAGGAAAACGCCGTTTAGAGCCAGTTTAGGTCGGGAATCCTGTCCCGGCCGAAGGCGTGGGTCTCGCCGCCGCGCTGAAGCAGGGAGGTGCACCGCTCCTTGCCGCCGCTGCTGCGGAGGGCGGCCGGGGAGCAGGAGGGGAAACAGAACCGGCTGACATCCCAGGACCCTCTGGCTGCGGGCAAGCCGCGCCGGCCGGCGGCTCCACATCCTCCCGCGGCGGAGCGGTGCAGGGGCAGAAGTCGCAGCCGCTCCAAGGCCGCCAAACAGCGGAGAGCGAAACAGAGGCAGGTGAAGGGGCCCTGGCGTGGCGCGGCGGGAAGGGCGGAAAGCCCCAAGCGGTAGAAAGCCCGCTCTGACAAGGCACCACGGAGCTCGTCGGGGTCAGCGGCAGCTCCTCACGGGCCAGCCGCCTCCCGTCCCGCCCCCGCTCACCGCGTTCTTCTTCTGCACCATCTTGTCCATCTTCTTGGCGATGCGGATGATCTCGTCCTCCGTGGTCATGGCTGCAACACCCC
>VWYK01102138.1:0-14506 GCA_013399775.1 Semnornis frantzii
AAATACTTGTAAATATATTTTTTTATATAGGTATTTATATTTACACAAGCTTGTAGGCTTAGCTTTGCATAAATATAGCTTTATCTTACTTCCAGGCTGTCTGAGCTGTGGTGGTGGTGGTGGGGAAATTGCTCAACCCACTACAAATATAAACCATGCATTGATTCACAGCAGCAGGGGCTGTTCCTGGGGAGCCGCCAGATGCCACAGCCCACTGGTGCCAGTGATGGGCATCAGGACCCAGCAGGGGAAGGTTTGGGGGGGATTCTTTCTCAGGCAGCAGCAGGGTGGTGGCAGAATGCAGACGGTAGCAGCACGGGAGGCTCTCAGTGTTGTCTACAACTGGGCTGCGACCTGATACCCAGCTGGGCATTTTCCCTGCTCCTCTAACAGAGAGAAGGGAGCTGAGCCCACGCTGGACAAATGGGAACTGGTGCAAGCCCTGCTCCCTGTGCCAGGCACACACAGCAGGTGGTGTGTGCTACATCTCCCAGAGCCTCCATGTGCTCCTCTGGGAGCTACCTGTTTGGAAATGCTGCAGGGTGGTTGAAACGGTGCCCAGCCCTTGGGCCTCTGCTTCTTTGCTGCTGGTGGGTGCTGGTGGGAAGCAAATGAGACATTCCTCCAGCCCCAGGCAGATTGTGGCTTTGTATGGCTGCTCTGCTCTGAGGCACCCTCAGCCTTCCTGCCCTTCCATAAACCTTGTCCCTGCCCAGCAAAAACACATCATCCCATGGCTGCTCCTCTTCCTCCCTCCAGGAGCCATGCTGCTGCCATCCCGGTGGGTTCCTGAATGCCACTGCTGAGAGTACTGCTACACATCAGCCCAACAGGTTGATAAGGACCCAGCATCTCCTCACTCGTTTCCTGCCTCTCCAAGGGGACATGGCCAAGAACAGCCACTGGTGCTCACTGCCTCTCCATGACAGGACAGATACTTTGGCTTTACAGTGTGAAACCAAGCTGGGGGGGACATGTCAGGGCATGGAAATGTCCCTGCCTGCTGGCTGGCAGCACCAGGCACTTTGCAGTCTGGTACCTAGAGATTTATTCAGTCGAGTTGAGTTTATTTCTCCTACTAATGAGCCCAGAAATGCCTTCACCTCCAAAGAGCTTTGAGCCAGAGAGGGTCACAAGGTCACAGGATGCTTTTCTCCAGTGAAAGACTGGGAAAAGGGAAGGGATATGGTCAAGTAAGACCCTTCCCTGGGGCAGTGGGGTGAAGTGGCCTGGGGACTCCCCTGCCCACAGAATCCTTGGAGTGGCATCATCTCTGTCCACAAGCTGGGGGAGCCAGGAATCCCCCATCCTCCAGGCCCACTGTCCCCAGGTTGTTCAGGCCCTTCTGGAGCCTAGGGATGAGGCTCCATCATTTCTCCCCTGGTTGCTTCAGACCCTCTTTGTGCTAGGAGACCCTCTGGGGGATTGCTCTCTCGCCTCCCGCTAGTAGCAGAGCAGGATGGTGCAGTGTGTCCTGCTTCCCTGGGAACAGCAGCATTTCAGAAACTGCTTTCTCCAGTGACAAAGGAAAGCCTTCACCTGGAGAATATTAGCTCAGACCCCCTGATGCAAGTGTGGTCGTTGAAATCCATCTCAATTCTTTAATAGAAAAGGTAGAAATTCCCCTGCTATTCATCTCCAGCGTTTATGTAGCTAAATGCCAGGCAAAGGCGCACTCCAAGCACTGCTCTCACACAAACATTTATTCAAGAGGAGAGATTTAATCATTGCTTTGAACACGTTGTTTTTCTTATTATATTATAGAGAGGCAGAGTGGCTCTTTCAGACCAGCCTGGCTTTGCTGTGGCCAGGATCCAGCACTGCGTGTCCTGTGCCTGAACAGGGCTGTGCTGATGTGGCCCCCATGCCACTGGGTCTTTGCACCCTCCAGCGTGCAGAATCATGCCTGGGCATGCAGGGTGGTCCTTGCCTGAGCCTAGGAGAGGCTCCAAGGGAGTTGGCAAGTTTTGCTCCCACTGCTGATTCCAGAGCAGACAGCTGAGGTGTGGGCTGGAGGAGACAGCAGAGGCTGAAGAGGCTGCAGCATGAAGGATGCTGCAAGACATGATGGAGATGTGGGAAGAAACTTCTGAACCACAGCTGGTCACAAAACTCTGAGGTGGCAGATGCAGAGTGACAAATGAGGGGGCTGATGGCCAGGGCTTGGCTCCCAGGTAGTCTCCAGGAGAACCATATGAAGGTCACAGTATCGCAGATCACAGAGAAGACTGAGAGGGGATCTAATAAATATTTACAAATATCTGAGGGCTGGGGGTCAGGAGTGCGGGGACAGGCTCTGCTCACTTGCTCCCTGCAAGGACAGGGACAAGGAGCAATGGATGTAAGCTGCAGCACAGGAGGTTCCACCTCGACACAAGGCGGAACTTCTTTACTGTAAGGGTCCCAGAGCACTGGCACAGGCTCCCTGGAGAGGTTCTGAAGCCTCCTTCTCTGGAGACTTTTGAGGTCCATCTGGATGCATTTCTCTGTGACCTGAGCTAGATTGTATGGTTCTGCTCTGGCAGGGGGATTGGACTTGATGATCTCTTTGGGTCCCTTCCAACCCCTAACATCCTGTGATCCTATGAATCACAGAATGCCAGGGGGTGGAATGCAACTTGAAAGATCATGCAGCCCACCCAATGCTGGCAGAGCAGGATCACCTATACCAGATGTGCTTCTGGAGGTCGATGTGGCTCCTTGGGAGGGCTCCTGGCTCTGTGATACTGGCAGCGGGGCAGTGACTGGTTCCCAGTGATTGCCCCCACACACTTCCCTGCCCTGCTTGCAGTGATGTCTCCACCATGAAGCTGGGCTACTGGGCTCCTGCTAGGCGCAGGGTCTGGAGGCTGCCGCTGCCGCCAGCCTGATCCTCGCCGTGCCCTCTTCCGAGCCACAGGGCAGCAAAGCAGGCAGCATTAATGAGGCCGTAAATCGCGGCACAGCGCAGCCAGGAGTGCAGTTTGTTTGTTTTGAAGCAGGGCACATGTCACAGGAAATGCCAACAATCCCAGTGCTTGGAATAACAAATGTGCAAACAGCAATTAACAGTTGCGTCTTCCGCTCACATGCAAAGAACATAATTAGCTGGTTCCATCTGTTAATTATACCTGCCACAGTTCAGATACTCACATCCCAGCCAGAACTCTGAGGAGGAAGGTGAGTTGTGCAAACACAACTCTTGTCACCAAAACATCAGACCCAGCAAGTTTCTCTCACCTCTCTCGTGTCTGCTGCTCAAAGGTACCCCACGTGTCAGCAGGGTACAGCAGCCCCGCTCCCTCCTGCTGCTCCAGCCCCTCACAGGGTCTCTCCCAGTGCTCCTACTGGCATTTTACTGGTTTGGGAAGCCCCAGCAATAGTTGCCTACTGGAGATCCTTGGAGTTGCAGAGCTCTTGGTAGGTGTTTCCAGAGATGATGTCCCTCAGAACCCTTCAGGGATGGGTTTGGACAGACCCCAGCACCCACCCCTGCCCACTGCTCAGCCTCATAGTGGCACACATCCCTATAGCACCTGCTCCTACCAGTGTGGTGGGAGGTTTGGGTCAGACTTGGGTTGGGACCTGGGGAGTGATGAGGTTGAACCCAACCCAGACTGAGGAGAACCTTCAGTGCATTATTCTGGTAGCAGGCTTGGTGCTGACACCCCTCCACACCTCCAAGGAGATAAAGGACAGATGTGCCTGTCTGCCCAAGCGTCATCCTTGGGTAAGTGTGGAGACAGTGCCAAGCACCAAAGAAGGGACAGGGGACAGCATTGAGGAGCAAAGAATCAAAGATGCTTCCATGTGAGGCACTGTAGCCTGGCTCTCACGCCCGACAGCTCTGGTGCCATCTGCCCACAGCACCAAGCCTGCCCACCAGCACTCAGCCCTGCCTCCTGAACTACCCCTGCCCCCGACTGACTCCTCTGCCCCTAGACAAGCCCTCAGCACCCACCCCTGCCCACTGCCCAGCCGCATAGTGGGACACAGCCCCGTAGCACCTGTTCCTACCAGGTCTGGCTGCTCAGCCCTCCTGTCTCACCACCATCCCTTTCACTCATGTTTCACAACCATTTCTACAAACACATGCACCCCAGCACTGCTGTGCCCAGTGACAGCCCTGAGGGAGGGCCCCAGTGTCAGGGCCGGCAGCAGCAGCCTCACCTCACCAACTCCCCTTTCAAGTGCAAGGGAGCAGCTGAGCCCTGGCTGCCAGGCACATCCCCGTGTGCCGATTTCAAACAGGCTCAGGATGTGCTCTCCTGGATCTAAGCAAGCAACAGAATCTTAACTATCAGAGCTCCTCGCTGGCTGATAAAATATGGATAAAGGAGCCATCACTTTAGAACAGCAGGAAGAAAAATAATTGCCAAGGTTGGCTCTCATTTGAATATTGTTTAAAACCCTTGTAGCATGGAGCTGGCTGCTGCAGCTTCATTCTACTTGTGTGAATAATTTTGCTAGACAGGATTCTGCTTGGCACAGCCCAAGCAGAGGTAACAAGGGGCAACTGCTAACTGCCCCACTGGACCCACAGGATTCTCCTGTCCAGCTGAGTCTCATCACATGCCTTCTCCTCTAGCATCTCAGGATGCAACCTGCCATGTGGGTCTGGCAGCCGTGAACGTCATCAGCCAGGATGCAAGGAGCTGTGGAGAGAGGAGTAGAGTCTTGGCAGGGTTTGGTTTGGTCTGAACAGGCTGGGGTTTGGGTTTTGTTGTGCGGTTTTCTCCCCTCAGCTGGTGCAGAGGCTGTGACAAGGACGGTAAAGTGACACTGACTAATTGAATTCTGAACTAGCAGGAGCAATGCAAATATCTGACAAATTGATTTAATTGCATTCACGTACAATAAAGCTGAGATCTAAAAGGTCAGCTAGAAAATGGAAAGGGTCCCTGGAGTGCTAACAGGAGGAAGCTGACTTTAATACACATTCATCACATTTTATCATCTAATTAGTTCACACAATGCCAGACTGATAGACAGGGGCCTAAACAAAAGTATCGATTGATTATTAGCCACAGATCTATCATATTGCTCCAGCAGGCTGTCAGAGCACGCTGGCAACTCCTGCCCAGTGCATCAGTAGGAGGGGGGCACTTGATAAATAGTTTTTCTATAGCAGAATTGAGACTCTGGGAAGCATTTCCCACAGACACTGAATGATAAAGATCCTTGCAAGAGCTCTCTAGCAAAAACCACGATCAAAGCCCAGCCAGGCCTGCCTGCACCAGGAATATTTATGAAGGTTTGGGCAGCCAGCTCTGCTCTGCTGAGGAGCACCCAGCCCTGGCATTGCCTGGTGCTGTTCTGTGCCTGTGCTAGCTGGAGCCCTGGAGCTGCCAGGCAGTGTCCTGCTCTGCTCCTGCACATGAACCATCTCTGCTGAGCCTCTTCTCAGCTGGTTTCACTGCTTGGCTTTTCTGAAGCAAGATGATTTGAAACAGGGGTCAGGAACTGTACCCAGTGTCTCCTGGTCACTGTGGCACACAGAGTTGGCACCAGGGCTCCAATAGCCAAGCCAGGGCTTCTCCCAGAAAAAATATCCTGAGAATCTTGTGCCTCTGTGCCCAGGACGCTGAAACCCCCAGCACAAGCAGCCATGTGAAGTTTGGAGATGCCTCCTCCTACAGCCTGCCACTGGGCAGGGGGCTTGAGCCCTTCTCAAGGAATTCACCTCAAATTGCAGCTGCCTCTTGAGGTGGGGTCTGCTCATCCCTCCCTGCCCTGCTGGGGTACCTGGCAAAGGAGACACCTTGCACCTTGGGGTGCCCATTGGTGCCCGTCCCACCAGCTCCATGCAGATGTCCAGGACCCATGATATGCACAGCAGCAAAAAGGCAGCTGAGCAGCATCTGTCCTTGGCAAAGAGAAAACCCCAGCCTGTAGGAGAAGACTGAGAGACCTGTGCAGCCCATGCATCCTCTTGCAGGTGGCAATTCCCAGCCTCTCCTGTGCCACCTGGAGCAGCTGCACCCACAGAAGCTCCTCTGCATGCATGGGTGCAGCCCCTGCGCAGGGGCCAGGGTGCAGCTGGCATACTGAGCTGGCAGATGGACCCTCATCCTACCTCTTTCTAATTCCCCATGGTACCAACAGACTCCTGAGAGACCTGAGCTTCTCACACTGCTGGTTCAAAGCAAGTATTTCACTTTTCTTGGGCTGAGCCTCCCTGATGAGCTGCACAGGAGGAAAGGTCCATGGGGCAGCTGGGTGTCCCCAGGTAAGGCTGAGCCCAGCGTGCCATGACTGTGCCCATGGCCAAGCCATGCTCCTCAAAAGGCTCAGCCTGTGCTTGCTATTGATTCCTGAGACAGGACATTTTATTAGCTGTAATTTCATTAAACTGCAGCTCCTCAACACCCAGCCACAGGGTGTGGGGCAGCCAGATCGATGCCAATCAGCTGAGCAGGGAGAAGTGGACAGAAACCAGTGACCAGGGAACAACGGGCAGGGAATGGCAGGCAGGGAGCAGCAGCAGTGGCAGCATTATTAATAACCTGCAGCAGAGACTCCTAGAAGAGGTGAGAGACTAATCAATGCCATTCTGATCCATGCAGCTTGTTCTGGAACCAGCCTGGAGCGGGCACCAGGGAAGGGGATTCCTCTTGGGAGGGAGGGAGGGAGTGGAGGGCTCTGAAAAGCAGCACACTGAGCATGGGCAGAGCCACAGCCTGACCCCAGAGCCACCAGGCTGCCCACCAGCCTGCTTCCACACACTGCCACCTGCATTTGTGTGCATTATTTTTTGTCAGAACATATGGGATGGGACCTGAGTGGAGTGCCTTGCTTTTCCATGTCCTCAGGCTTCATTCATTTGTGCTCTGGATTACCTAATCATTCAGGCTTTGGATAACTGGAGTGAGGAACCAGAGTCTGACTGCAGTCTTAATTCAGAAGAATTTGCTTCTGCCAGGACTGAGGCATTCAACAGCTGCTGAGGCAACATCAGCCCTAAAGAGGAGGAAGTGTCTTCACTTTCCTGCCTGTTAAAAACTGAACAGGGTTAATAACTATAACACAGTTTAGTGGTGTACAGAGTGCTGGATCTATTTGTTAATTAGCTGCAAATCTGGCCTCAGCTCACAGCCTAAAAGTTCATCTGAGACCTGGGCAGAGCCAGCCTGAGCTCGCCTGCACCCACAGCATCCCCCAGCTTCACCCCAAAACCAGGGCAAACCTTCCCCAGAGCCCCCCTCTGCCTCCCTCAACTCACTGGTGACACTGGGCAGGGAGCACCATGAGAAAGCTGAAGCCATGCACAGCCTCCTGCCCACACCCCTTCCAGTGCCCCCTGCCCACCCACAGCACAAGGCACAGGCTCCCTGTTTCCAGGGTTCTTGCAGCATCAGAGGGAGCCTGTGCCCAGTAGCCCTGCCACAGGATGAAGGCAGCAGCAAGCTCATGCCCACAGCAGCACATCCACGTTGTCCTTGATACTTTCAGTTGNGGGGGGGGGTAGAAGAGAAGGTCCCAGAAGCGATGGGGTTGGATGGGCAGACTCATGCTGAGGTCTTTGGCCTGGTTAGGCTCCAGCTGAGTCTCTGACTTCGAGAAGGCTTCTCACACTCAGGGGTTTGGCCTGTCTCTAATTACCTCTCTGAGCAGACTACCCCAGCTGATTTATTTTGAACAAAGCTAGAAATAAAAGGATAATCAGGGTATCCCAAATGACAGCTGCAACATCTGTATTTTCTGGTACACTGAGCACATTTGATGTACAGAATATTGTAATGACGCTGAAAAACTTGTCAATGATATTTCTTTTGTCCCTTTCTCAAAGGAGCAATGGGGAGCTCTCCAAAAGAATATTAATTGGTGCAAAATGTGGGAAACAGATTTTTCCTGCAGTGATAGTTGTTGTTTGCTCCTGACTTGCTGCAGGGAAACCTCATCCTGCAGCACACAACCACCATCCTGCCCCCAGCAGTGGGGAGCAGCTGGAGCTGCTGTTGGGGACCTTCACACCCCTTCTACAAAGCAAGTTTCCAGCCCAGGACCCTCACAGAGCTGCCCACAGGAGCAGGACAGGGGTTCAGCACCTCCCTGACCCCTCTTGGGCCTCTCATGCCAGGCCCTTGAGGTCTGGGCATAGTCGGGGACTTGCCCACAGCCAGGACATTGTCTGCAGGCACTTCCCTCCAGGGCTTCAGAGGAGCTCACAGAGCTCACAGGCTGCAAAGCTTGGGTTATAGTCACAGACTTTCTGTTTACCTTCAGTTTTGCTCTCAGCTTCTCAGCCCTGCTCGTGCTGCAGGAGGGTGAGGTGCCACTCACCACCAGCTATTGCCTCACTCCTTTCATTGCTGTCTCAGCTCCAAGCCCATTGCCCACTGTCTCTCATGGAAAGCAGCAGCCACCACAGCTCGCTGCTGGCAGGTCTGGGCAAGGGCAAGGCAGCTCCCTCCCTACAGCCAGATGTTCCTCATACCAGGAGGCTCCAGCTTTGCTGATAGTGAAGGTGGAGACTCCTCATCACACCTGATGAAGCTCAGGGCAGTTCTCCCTGTGAAGTGCCCTCTTACACCTACTCTCTTTCCCAACACAGCAAAGTTTTTAGCCTGGGTGTGACTGAGTCTCCCACAAAGGCTGAAACCATCACACCTGGAGTTAGTTAGAACCACAACCCCCAGGAGCTGTTAACTCAGTAGACATCCTTCAGATTCAGAGCAGCCTCATATACTCCATGCAGCTGGAACACGGGGCAGCTAAACCACTGATTCTAACACAAGGTCAGCCAAAGAAAGTCTTTGTATGGATGCTAAGAGAGCTTCCAGAGGGACAGGCCATGAGTTGTAGCTGGAGATGTTCCATTTGGCTGCAAGCTTACAGCTCATATCCTGCTTTATTTCACATGGATACCTGTCAGAAGTGACTGGAGCCGTCCCGGGGCAGCTGCTGTGGTACCAAGGACACTGCTGGATGGGTGACACTGTAGTTGGTGAGTTTTCCTTTAAACGGAGCTCCGTGCTGCCCTGAAGCGGGAAAACCAGCATGGCTGGGGGCTTGAAATGTGTCCCAGAATGAGCTCCACACAGATCCTGCATTAATGTGGGAGGTGGAGAGAGGGGCTAGGGTGAGCTGAAGCAGAAAGCAAACTGGAAAGCAGAGCTTGGCACTGAATATAAATGGCAAAGGTGGCCAAGTGCCCGTGGCAGTAAATCAGGTGCAGGCAGCAAGATGGATTATCCTCTGCTGGAGCTCACTTGTTGTGAGGACAGCTCAGGGGCTGGCTGGAGAAGGGGGTGGTCACTCATTTCATCCATGACTTCCCATGGGTGAGGAGTCTGTGGTGGCAGCACAGTGAGCACCTGTCCCTGCCGGGACCAGGCAGGGGCCATGGTGGTGCCTGGAGGGGCTACAGCCTGCCCATCACTGTGGGAAAGCACTAGAGGGGCTGTTGGGCAGCAGCATCTCCTGCCCCACAGCACAGGGGCAGCTGAGACCAGCCTTGCCTGTCCCAAGCAGCGGGCCTGGAGATTGTTTATGCTCTGCACTGGCTAATTTGCTTGGGAGATAATGCAGATAATTAATATTTGCTTTATGCTTGAGCTGCAACGATGCTGTCATGGGGATCCCTGCAGAGCTGCAGGGGGAAGTCCAAGGAATTTTCTCCATTAGGCAGCAGCTGGCACCTGAAGGAACAGGAAGAGCTCAGAGCCTGCTGAGTGTGGGAGAGAAGAATCCAAGGGGTCTGTGGGTACCTTTCTGGCCCACATTGAGCATACAGGAGGCTGGTAGGAGGACACAGAGCTGGTGGGGTTGAGAAGCCAGGGGCATCCTTGCCCATCCTGGCTGGGGTTGCTCTCCTCTCCCTGTGTGAGCCCAGGTCAGGGCTTGCCCAGCTGCTGCCAGCAGTGGCCCCACTGCAGGTCCTCTGGGCATGCCTGGAGATGCTGTTTTGCAGCAAACCCAGCCTCATACCATGGTAGGAAATTTGAGCATCTCTCTTGAAGAGACAGGGAGGAGCTCCCAGACCATCTCCCTTGGGAAGATACTGGGGTTGAGGTGCTCTTGAAGGGTTTGCTCTTCTGGCCAGGGAAGGGTGATTTGTATCAGCAGCATGAAGGGAGAGAAGGAAGATGACCACAGAGAGACAGTTTGAGAAGCAAGCACACAGACCAGAATGTTTTTATAATGAAGAAGGAACCTGTGCAAAATTGTTTTCAATTAATCTGCAGCAAACTGAGCTTGTTAAACTGAAATGATTTCATACAGGGCCATGTGAGCACAGTGGGAGAGCAGGGGGTGTCAAACATCAGCCCTGCTCCTCTGGAGCAGCTTGGCCTCTGCTCCAGCTAGGTGGGAGACACAGGTAGGAGGTCTCCAGGGTAGGAGCAGGGTCCTGAGTGGGGCTGCTGGGGAGGGTGAGTAGCATTGGAGCAAGATTCTTCTTTCCAGTGTTTCAGAGCGAGACAGAGCTGCCCTCAGGCAACACAGCTCCCACTGCCCAGTGTTGGGGTGTGCTGGGCACCTAATCACAGAGTGTTGGGGGCTGGAAGGGAGCTCTAGAGATCATCTAGTCCAACCCTCCTGCTCAGCAGTAAGTCCTGATCCTGCCAAAGTGTCCCCCAAACCTTCCCTGTGCCCCATCTCCCCAGGCTGGGCTTTGCCTGGTTCCTCTGACCCAGGGGATTATTGCAGATCGGTGGTGGGATGTGAGAAACAACAGGGTTGGTCAGGCCTGGTGGCAACAACAGAAGGCAAATCCCAGCTGTCTTCCTAATGTGTCCCTAATAACTAAAACCTTTTAATGTAATAATTTTGCAAAGGGATTTATCTCAAGTGGGTCTGACAACCAGTCTGCTCCTGGAAAGTAATCCTCCCAACTCCAGCCTGGAGGAGTCCCTAGCAGAGGGATTTGTTATGACTGTGGGTCCCAGCCCCCCTGGCTCACTGGTGCCTCTCCCAAGGAAGCAGCAGCCAAATGGATCCATGGGGTGGGAACAACCCCAGACTTTCATGGGTTTTATGCGGGCAAGAGTTTTCCTCTTGCAGGAAGGGATGAGGATTCACTGAAACTCCATGGAAGTGCCATTGCCTCTGCTCCTTGAGGATCAATTTCCACTCTTATCACCACAGCAATGCTCTCAGCGAGGCAATATGATTTTCTTCTATGTAAACAGCAATAACTTCAGAATTACTCAGGAAAGACAGAGACCTCAAGAGATGTTTAAATTACTGGCTATCTCATTAATCAAACACAAATGCAAGACTAGCAAAGGCTCTAGCTGCTGAGCTGGAAAATGCTTAAATTCATTTGTTGAGACAGCAGGGAAAAGCAGATCCCTGCCAAGGACTGGGAGAGCCAGGAGGTGACCGTGCCGCTGCGCAGCTCCTGCTGCGGTTGGTCTCGGGGGCTCCAGAGCTTCTGCTGACCCTGGTACCAGTTTCTCACAGCCAGGGTTTGCTTCTGCAGTGCCTGGGCTGAGCTAAGCAGCTCATCCAGTTGAAATGCCAGCCTAGGTGCTGGGCAGCCAACCCAGGAGCCAGGCCCCGCGTCGCCCACAGAGCTGCTCCATGAGGAATCTTTGCACCATCTGCCTGGATCAGCAGGAGCCCCAGCACCAGGGAGCCAGGCTCTATCTCCAACCATGAGAGCTGCAGCAAGGCTGTGCCATCTATCCTCCTGGGTTGCTATGCCAACGAAGAGGAGACAAGAACCAATTTAATTTGCAGAATCACCCTCTTGACACAAAATCCGAGCAGCTTGTGAGGAGTAGGGCGAGAGATGTCAAGGGAGCAGGGAGAGATTCTCCGTGCCTCTTTGCATCCAGCATGTGGCTGTTTCCCTTCCCAGGAAGCTCTCTGACACCTCTGCTGCAGAGCTGGAGATACAAGAGCCAGGCAGGAGCCCAGGAGAATGTCCCTGGCCAGTCTTTGGAAAGCAGTTGGGAGCTCACTGGACATCTCAGCAGAAGGGACATCCGTGTGCTGCTCTGATACGTGTGGCTGGGTCACAGGTAGGAAGCTTAGTTCTTCCATACCTTCATCTCAAATGCCCTTTCCCCACTGGAATTGAGAAGAGGTGGAGAAATGGTGGAAATTGCAAAACCAGTTCTGCTCTTTACTTGCTTATTTCCATGTGAGAATCCAGCTGTGACTGTGGGTAATGAAGACTTGGCATCAGTCCTCTCTGGACAGCCTCTGGTCTGGACTCGCAACCCAAGGAGGCTCTTTGGAGAGATGTGCAAAGATAAGGGCCAGAAGCAACTGCCTCATGCATGTCATCCTCAGTGGCTGAGAGAGTGCATGTGGCACCATCACACCCGGCAATCCCTGGGCCCCCCCAGGGCACATTAGTTTCATACCAGTTGACACTGGAGACACCAAGAGCTTGATGTTGTCCCATGGTTAGAATGACCAGTGGGGAGCAGGGGACAGGGCTTCCCATGCCAAAGGTCCTTGTGTCCAGCTGACCATGTCATTGATGCAAAGAAGAAAAATCCTAATTTCCTCAAGCATCCTGTGGTGATACTCCTCCTTTTGCAGCAGCCACCACTCCTTCCTTCTTCCCCATCCCTGTGCCTTTTTCCATCCTGTGCTTTAAGACAGGTTAAAGCCTCTTTAAGAAGACTCCACCACCAGACATGGTTTTAGTGTCCTCAGCAAAGGCCAAACTCCTGCCTGTGGTTCTTCCACACCACAGCAATGGATGTGGTCAACAAGAGTAAGGTGGAGACAGTGTCCTTAACAGCACAGCACTTATCTCTGTGCTCCTGCTTCAGTCCCTGGTGTGAAACGCAATGAAATGCAGATTGTTCCTGGGAAGGCTTTGGGATTTTCCTGGCTGCCTGGAACACCCAGGATGAGAGGATCTGCCCTGATCATGCCAGTATTGGGCTGCCATCCTCTCCAATCGCTGCCCCAAATAGCCTCTTCTCAGCAAAGGTGCTTTGCTGATTTTCATGGATCCCCCGTGTTTCATGCCCTTGCTGTCCTGTCATGCACTGATAGTTTTAGTCCACAAGCTAGAGTGCAATATGCTTATGAGTAATAGCATCTTATTGGAGTGTAAAGATCTTCCTATTCCACTGATTTATCCTGCACTTAAACTAATTCAAAATTCACTTACTTCAAAAGCACTGGAAGCAAAATGCTGTCTGTAAATAGCCCAGTTTCTCTAAACTGATATCACTGAGAGGGAAGATGGAATAACTTGCTCTATCTATTTTCTCTTGAAGGTAGCATCACTGTATTATTTTGACTGTTTTCCATAACGAGGACCATAGCTGATTCTCCTCTGTAAAAGAGGCTCATGGGCTGGCAAGGACTCCCTGACCTTTACATCCCAGTCTTTAGAAGCTCTGCTCAGAGGACTCTGAAGTTTCTTTCTGCAGCTGTTTAAGCAGCAGCTTTGTTTCCAATGCCCTGCATGGAGGATTTCTAAGCCACAAGATGCAGATACCCAAACCTAGCCCCTGCTTTGGCACTGCAGGTTGGGTTTTTTTGCTTTTCCTTTCATTCCAAATTCTCTTTCAGGTTTATGAGCTGTCACTTCTCACATCGTGGAAGACAACCTGGACCCAGACGGGACCAGTGGCAGTACTCAACTGCACAGCTGGAACTGGGGAACGATGCAGGGGATGCAAAGGCAAACAGTGGGTGCCAGCACAGCTCCTGCCATCCACAGGATGGGGACAGGGAGAGCAGGGTGGGGAACTCTTGCAGCAAATTGTCTGATATCCCTGCAGAGGAATTTCCAGCTCTGTCCTCCACCTTTCCCCTGATGTGTCCTGAGCCCCAGGCAGTAGCTTTTCCCTCTTTCTCACTGCCTCCAGCCTGGAGCCAACCCAAGACCATCTCAACATCTACCCTGCAGATTTGGGAGGTTCTAGGAGCTGAGCTAATTCCACAGCAAGGGCAGGATTGGGACACACTGGCCACTCTGATAGCAGTGGGTGGGTGGTGAGGTCTGCTGGAGATGGGCAGCTTGTGCTGCCAACATATTGCTGTCAGCCTTGGGTACATGGGATCACACAGCAAGGCCGAGTTCTGGTGTGCCAAGCTGCTGGGTATGAAAGGAGAAGCAGGTAAAGAGGAGAGGGACATGGAAGTGCAGCAGCCCAGGAGATGAGAATGCAGCCCTGCAGAGGAGCCAGTGGATGGGCTGTGTCTCCGTGGACTCTGTGCTTAGCTGCAGATAATGTCCTGTCCTGCAGTGACACAAGCTCACAGGTGTCAGTCGCTTGGCTCACTGCAGGCCTCTTCTGCTCCTAAACAAAGCCAAATGTTTGACATGAGTCAGTTCTGCCCAGAAATCCCACCTACAGCTGGCAGAACCTGCAGCCTGCATCCATTTCCTGGGTCCTCACATGGCAGAGGAAAAGCTCAGGTTGCCACACTGGTCAGAGGGGCTTGGGCATGAGTGGTGAGTGTCGTGGTAGGCCTAGGAAGGCCAAATTTGGCTTATACCTTTCCTGGCTTGCCCAGGCATATTTTTCTGCTCTCCCTCCTCCTGTTTTGGGGGAGAGCAACGGCGGGAAAAGGGACAAAGGGCCTGGCGCCACTGAGTCTGGGG
>VWYK01102138.1:24104-104731 GCA_013399775.1 Semnornis frantzii
GATCTCGGGGAGGTGATCACGGCGCAAAGCGGAGCCTTCGAGAGGGACCCGCAGGAGTCGAGCACCACGGATGAAGAGCTGAGCCGGGCCGGCAGCCCCGGCAGCCGCGGTGGCGGCGGCAGCACGACGCCGGACTACGGGGAGAAACGGCTGCCGCAAGCCCTTATCATCGGGGTGAAGAAGGGGGGGACGCGGGCCCTGCTAGAGGCCATCCGGGCGCACCCCGACGTGCGCGCCGTGGGCACCGAGCCCCACTTCTTCGACAGGAACTACGAGAAGGGGCTGGAGTGGTACAGGTGAGGAAGGGGATGTGCCTTCGTCCACACCGGGATAGGGGGCTCCCGGAGTCCCAGGAGACAGTCGGGAACGGTTCCTGGTGTCCCCGGGACGGCAGCGACGCGGTGGGACAGGGACCCCGGCAGTGGCGCGGCAGTGGGACCAGGACCCCAGGCGGTGTCACTAGAGTCGTTGGATGATGGAGGGTCCCGGGACCGCTTCAGGGTCGGCGGGGCCGCGGCGGGTGCAAAGCCCGGCGGCCGGAACCGCTGTCGGGGCAGACCGGGGGTCGGATAAGTGCCTTGCCTGGCAGCTGCGGCGACGTGAAATGCGGCGTTTTAATGGGAAGGCAGAGAATGTGTGGAAAAGGCCCTTTTCGGTACCTTCCGTGCACAGAGCTCACGGGCAGACCGTGCAGCTCAACTGTGCTTGGAGTAAATAGGTCAGTAATTAATAATTACTGAAATAAACAAGGCTGGAAACTGCTCCAGGTGATACTGGGGGCTTAGAGGTGAAGATTGATGCCGGCTCCTCAGCGAGCTTCAGGCTTCGCTTCACTGCTCAGATTTACCCTTTATTCAACAAGTCCCATATCAGAAAGTTGTTCCCGTTGATGAGATTCAGTTCTGCTCGTGAGGAAGACTCTGGATGTTGTTGTGTGACACAGCTAAGGGAACCGCATACTAAAAGTCCTGATTATTAGAAGATGCTGGGCTGCGGTAATGAAGTGTTAAACGCCTTGGCAGGTTCAGTAAATCAATGGCTTGTGATGGCTCAGGGGGTTCTCTCTTTAAAAATCTCCAACTAAAGCCACTGCAGCACTTCAGTGGAGCTTGCAGGTCACTGGTGGTACTCAAATTTACGTTTAAAACTAACCCGTGCTAGTGTTGCTGGAAGAAATAGTCTCTGGCTGAGCTAGGAAGTTGTATCTTTGTGTTGCACTGAGCATGGGAACTGTTGAGCTCCTCTGAATGCGGAGGAATAAACAGAGGCAATGAGTTAGTTGCTGCCGGGGTCCCTCATTAAAGTCAATGAAATTTGAATGAGAGGAGTTTCAGGCAATTTTCTGTAGCAGTTGTGGATGCAAAGCCTTAGGAACACTTGTGGGGTGGAGCATCCACTTGACTGTGTTAAAATGCTGAGGAGTTTTCTTGGGGGGCTTCAGTACAGTGGAGGTCAGCACGGGGAGACCATGTTTGTCTCTGAGAGTTCCCTGAGAGCTGTACCTGTGTGGGGAAGGAGTAAAGGACTGGCTATGGTTGTGGTGCTTCTATACTTTCAGATGTGGTGTCTTGTTTCCCTGAATTTTGCTGTAGGAAAGGCTTCCCTTGAAGAATAAGTTTACAAACTTGCTGAGAGAGGTTATAAGGCAGGGTATAAAAGGTTTGATTTTATTCAAAATAGGCAGAAGATGAAGCGCTGGATGTGGCAGGCAGCTGCTTTTGCCTCTCTAGACATGCTTATAAGAAAAGGGCTGGTGAGCCCCTTGTAGCTCCTCCAGGAGCTCCACAGGTTTGTGCTTGCAGATCGCACGTCAACATTTTTCATCCCTGCAGTAGCTCTGTGGTTTGTTTAGCTCATTGCTGGTGCTCTGCTGTGCTGGTAGAGAGCGGAGGAAGTCTGGGTCAGAGCTGGTTTGGGAAGGTGCTGAGCAGAGCAGGCTGGGGGATGGATGCTCTGGCCGTGGGGTAACTGGCATTGGTGCTGCCTGCCACCGAGGATGTGCCCTGGTGGTTTAACCTCCAGCCATCTCAGGCTGGAGCGCAGCCCAGCTGTATTCTGCTCTCCTTGCAAAAGTTTTCTGTTAGTGCTGGGACAGGACACAGGGTCATACGGTGCTTTGGTGGGAGCAATGGGTTTCCCCCTGGTGCTGTGCCGGTGTCACAGATCAGGAGGCTGGTGTGCTCGCTGCCATATAAACAGTGAGCAAAAGCAGTAGGGGAAGCTGCCTTCCCCACTGGCAGCTATTTCTTCTGACCTTCTCCAAGATCCCCTGATTGAGTGCACTGAGGGCTGGCTGCCTGCAGCTGAGTCCCAGGCAGAGTAATTGGAGATTTTTTCCTCCCTGCAGAAATGTCAATTTTCTGTAAGCAAAGCAGCGGCTACTGAAGTGTTTACACCCGCAGCTCCTAACAGGGGCTTCTACCACTTGTTTATATTTTGCATATAACACTGCTTTTTATCCATTCTCAACTGTTAGCTTTTACTACTGCTAAGTTTGTTCTTATGAAGTGAAATGAGGAAGGAGCAACCCCTCGGGATTCCTGGCTTTGTCTTTCAGCACAGAACATCTTCCAGTCCAGCAGAGCTGCAGGGAAGAGAAGCAGTTTGCCCACCTTGGTTCCTTCAGCTGTAAGATGGAGACAGCACCTAAATGGTACCATTACTTTAGTGTCTGTCCCGTGCTGGGTTATTCACATTGATACTGCCTCAGTGTTAGCCAGCTGTAGACACTCTGTCCTGGACCTGTACTAAGACAGTGGCTAGGGATAGGAGGGAGTGCAAGTAGAGCTTTCTGCCTTGTGGCTGGGGCATGTGACAGCCAGCTCCAGCTTTGTGGTCCAGGCTGAGTTCTTGGTGACCCTGAGGGACAGCTGGGCTGTTTGTGGCCCCTTCAGCTCAGTAGGCAAAGTCTATAAAGAAATGATCAACCTGAGGTCTCCCCACACACCTGCAGGAGTGAGCAGGGACAGAGGCTTGTTTCAGTGCTGTGCTGCAAGATTTGTTGGTGTGTCTGTAATTTGTGACTCCATACATCCCAAGTTGGGCTGTCAGAAGGACAGATTCAGGGGCTCAGCTTCCTTTATGCTGCATCTCACACTCCCTGTGCTTTAGCTGTTCTGGTTGCATCTCCTAGCTTGCTTTTCCCCTCCCCCCCTTAAAGCAGAATGTGAGCTGACCACAGTTACATAGCGTTAAAGCTTTGAGCCTTTCCCTTTATCAGTGCTCCTCTCCGGTGCATGTTGCTGGCATGTTTTTCTCTCTCCAAGTCCAGGACTCTGGTACCTGGCAGTAAATGTTCTCTTTGGTGATGAACTTTGCTTGAGTTCACCCCTTACAGCATGCCAGGACTTGGTTCCCACTGTGGATGATGGTTGTGGCAAGGAGCAGGGATCTGCCTTGCCTTTGGAAGTTGCCGATGGCTCCACCTGCTCATCCTTCCTGAAGTACAGGACACTCTGTTCTGCTCTGTAGGAACTGCAGCTGGTGTTTTGGCAGTGCCCGAGTGTCCTCTTGCTCCCTCACAGACCTGGGACAGCTCTTGCTGCACGCTCAGCCCAGCCATGGGGTTAACCCTCTGCACAGTCTCTCTGACCAGGCTGGGCTGGAGGTGCTTGCACAGGTGATGTGCCCACTGGAGCACAGTTCTCACGCCTCGATGGGCATGGTCCATGCCGTGAGCTCTGCTCCGAGCTAGCCTGCAGCTGAAGGTGAACTGTGAGAGCATGCAGCAGTGACAGCAGAATGATGGGGAGACTTTGGAGGCCTCTCAGCACAGAAGTTTAGCTGATGATTACAAATGCACATTGCCAGCACAAACAAAAGGGACACTGGGGATGCGCCCAGATTTTTTTCTTGCCTGGGCATGATGCAAGGGTGCAGAAGCATAAGAGGATTTTGTGGATAATGGGAACTGCACTCTTACCACAGTGTTCAGCGCTTGGACAGGATTGTCTCCCTGTGGTGATGGAGGCCTGAGTTTAGGGTCTACTGTGACAGCCTTAAGAGAGGCTATGTGTCAATGGGCTACACCTGGGCTCTGCAGGGAGCCCTGGCTTTTGTGTGATCCTGTGTGATTTTATGTGACGGGAGGAGAAGGGAAGGTGACACTGTTGGCACTCCACAGCGACCATGCTGCCTGTCCATCAGTGGTTCCATCAGTGCTGTGGTGTCAAGTGTGTGGACATGGATGCCTCCGGGTGCTCGGACACTGTTGGTGACCAGTCTGGAGGTGCCAGAGGAGAAATGCTAAATGCTTTTGGGGTGGTCTTAGCACTGGGATGGATGGTACTTTAGATGGGCTGTTCTGCTTGTTCAAATGGTCAGCACAGTGGACTTCACTGCTTCAGCATCTCAGTGGCTCTCTGGGCTAAGTGGAACACCCCAGTGCTTCGAGCTGGCTGCCTGCAGGCTCAGCACAATGAGATGGTGCAGATCTGTCTGGTCACTTCTAGGGCTATCTCAACATCTCCTGTGTAGCAGGAAACTGGAAATTTGTAATTATTTTGACAACCAGTCTGCAGTTTTAACAGATGTGTGATCTCCACAACGTAGAATCTCTGGTGGTGAACTTCAGTTGTGGAGTTTGAAAGCTCCCAGATCTGTGGACTGTTCCAGGTAGTGGGGAGTGAATTTTTGTCTGTACATGCATGTTGGGTTTGTCCTCCCCTCCCTCTCAGCAGAGCCCTTTCAGGGAAGCTCCAAAAGGATTTCTGTAAGACCACCCTCCTCTCCCTCTGCCTGTGGCTGTGTCACCTCCTGTCCTTGTGCAGGGCTCAGCTTTGTGTGTGACATGGCCCTGCGGCAGGGAGCAGCCACCACGATGAGCATGCAGAGGGTTTGCATGCCTAATGCTGTTCTTGCCTCCTGTCTGGGTTTGTTGGAGCCTTCTCCCCATCAGCCAGGCCCATGTGGTACTCTGTCAACTGCTGCCCTCAACAACTCATAAATGATGCTATGCCAAGGAGCTCTTCTCCCAGTAATGACTGTGTGCTTCCGAGCCAGTGGTTCCAGGAGCAGCTGGCCATGGCTGCAAAGCCAATGCTCTCACTCATATCCCTGCAGACAGGACACTTGTCTGATGGTTCTGCTCCTCCCAGGGGTTGCTGATGTCCCACCTGCCCTCCTGTGTTGCTCTGGGGCTGGTGGGGCTGTCAGTCTGTGCCCCGGGATGGTGGGGCCATCCTGTGTGCATGAGGCTCATCCCATCTCCAAGCAGCTCTCTCTTCTCACAATAGCAGCTGGCAGAGATGGTGCCAGTTGTGTCTGAGAAGATGCGATGAGCCCACCCCCCGCCCCCAGCATCCCTCAGCAGCAGTTGGGCAGCAGTGGCTCGGGGCTGTTTCAGCAGGTCCCATATGGTGCAGCCCTTGCTGGGAACTGTAATTGTGTTCCTGGGTAATGCTGGTGGCTCTCCCATCAACTCGGCATACTCGGAAATCAAATGTCTGCCATCGACGCCATGAGCCTGTGCTGATGGGCACCACAGGGCTCCTGCGGGGGACGGATCGAGTCTGCTACTAACCACCAGCACCACTGCAGCAGCCTGGTGACGGCTGGAGTGCTCTGCAAAAGGCCTTCCCAGCGTTCCGTGCCCTCTGCACTTCTGGGAACTTGGGGAAAGGCTATTGATTTTCTTTCTGGGACCTGCTGTGAGCTGGCTTTTGCTGAAATGTAGTGACTCAGCTGCCTCCCTCCTCTGTGGATCCAGCGTGTTGGGATGAATCTGGCTCGGAGACTGCACTAGTGTTTGTGTAACATGGTGCTTTCAGCACCTTGACCCCTTCACCTTTCCTAAATGTCTGAGACATGCATTGTGTTTTCTAGCCCAAGACTCCCACGCAGAGTGAGCCCACACCCGCACCACTGACCTCCCTCTGGTGCCTGGGTCAGGCTCTCACTGAAGCTGGTGGAGGCTCTAGGCTGAGCTGGGTTATAAACTGGAGGCTGTGAGCAGGGGCCAGGCTGGCTGCTGGTTAATCCCTGTATTTCGTCCATCTGGGTTCTGGAGAGAGACCATTCTTGTATCAGCCATGGATTTTCTCTTGCACCCAGAGTGAGTCTGCTGTGTGACAGTGCTGGGATCTCCTGCTCTGTGTGCATCAGGAACTTCTCCCACCCTTCCCTTCGATTTCAGCTCAAGGGACAGGATGCAGGAATGACTCGAGCCTCTTTGTAGTGTTTCATCACCTCATGATGGTTATCCACAGGCTACTCGGCTGTAGCCATGGGAATGGCAGCAGTTTCAACACCCGCAGCCCCTCCACACTGTGCCTGCGCTTCTTGCAAAGAGGCTGAGAGCAGTGCCAGGACAAGGCGCTAGCAGGGAGAGCTCCAGATGCCCACTCCTGCAGTGCTGGCTGCCACTGGGTAAGGTTGCGTGTTGGCAGGGCACATGGTACAGAGAGAGACATCTGAGGGGAGGTGGCAAGGCCAAGAGCTGCAGATCCTGGGCACTTGTCCTGTGCAGCCCTGGCAGAGACATGACTGGCACTACTCCCTTGGGCCACCACATCCAGCATGGTCCTGCCCTTCTCTTCCTGGTGTGTGCCGAACTCCTGTTAGCAGGAGCAGCCCAGCACCTTGGGCAGGAGTGCTTGGGAGGGCTGTGAACCCAGGGCTCAGAAACCAGCCAAGCACAGCAGAGATGCCTCTTCCCTCAGACTGAGCACTTGCTTTTGCAGAAGGTATCCCTGCCCACAGCAGGGGCTTGGAACTAGGTGATCTTTAAGGTCCTGTTCAACCCAAAGCAGTTTGTGATTCTAGGAACTTGTGGAGTATTCCTTGGAGCACTTGGGGAACCATCATATGTCACCAGGCCTGAAATAACCTGACCAAAGCGTTGTGCTTTCCAGAACAATCTCTGGTTTTGCTCAATAATCCACTAAGTAGAGGCTCCAGAGCTTTGCTACTAATGCTTTAAGTGTTACGGGTAGTGTCAAAGTTTGCGAGCTCTGCTCTGCCTGTGATTGCAGCATCACTCAAGCGTGTGGATGCTGCAGAAACCCCCAAAATAGGCCTGGGGAAAAACACCCCCCCTGGAGAAGAGAAAGGTGAAGGGTTGGTTGGTTGTGTTTGAGGATTAAATGATGAGCCTGACCCCTGCTCGGTTTCTGATTTAGCCAGGCTTGCTCTGCTCTCTTCCAAGCCCAGCCTAGCACAGGGGACACAACAGGTTCTCAAAGAAAGTTATGGACAAAGGCTTTCAGTTTTCAAAGTGAAAATTCCAGCACAAATTGGTGACACCTTGTATCGAGAGAGGTCGGAGTCTGCTTTTCATGGATTTCTCTTACCTCTTGTTGTCATGGGGACTTCTTTCCCAGAGTCATTATATCATGCACTTCAGCAGAAATTTTATTGCTTTGGGGGCTGGAGAGGCTCATGTGGGACATTTCTTACCGCTCGTGGTGCAATACACAGAGGTAATTTCTTTCAAATGATTTTTGCTTGAAGTGGTTTCAATGAATTGAGAAGGGTAGGGGTGTGAATGAATGGCTGAAACGCCCGTACAGAACTGAGGTGAGGAACATGCACCATCAAACTTTCCAGAGCATTAAGTGTGGATATTATAATTTCACTCTGCTATGTGTGTAGGCAGCGGTCCAGTTTATCCTTTTTATTCACATTTTTAAGGTATTATTTAGGATTTGAAGTGGTTTAAATTGGTTTCTTCCCCCTTTTTAAAAGTTGAAAAGAAGCCCCTGAATTCCAATTGCCATGAGAAGTTCCTGCTCAGATCAAAGGACTGGGGTCAGCTCCAGAAAAGCTCCAGGGGAGGGGGGAGGCAGAGTGGCTGGGACAGGATCCATCCCCATGCCCCACGCTGGAGCAGCTTAGTGTCCCTGGGGACCATGAAGCCAAGTGCAGGAGCTGCTTCTTGGACCTTGCTGTACATAATGGCTCATGGCCATCTCTCCCACCTTCACTTTTTGGAGGCACAGTGGTGTATGGGCATGTGTGACTGGGCTCCTGTCCAGCCCACAGTAGGATCCTGTCCTCTGTGACCCAAGGTGAGCATCCCCAGGGTACTGTGTGCTGGGCAGCTCCTTACCACACAGGCCCTTGCCCTGCACTCTGTCTATTTAGGTATCTACTGTTTCCAGGCTAAGGAGAGTGTTTAAGAGCCAACTGTTTGAAAGCCGTGTGAAGGGATTCATATTTATGGGGGGAAAAAAGAGGGGNACCTCAAAAACCCTTTCCAGCCTGTGTTGTCAAATCTCCTGTTTCCATCCCCAGAGTCAACACACCAATTTAGTAAACGCTGCAAGCCGCACTATTTTCCCTCTTGTCATATTATACATCCAGGCATCAAGGATGGATCATAAACTTGCTCTTTATAGCTTTAACATTTCAATTGCTAGTCACATTTTATGTAAATGAAGGTATTTACCTTGACAAGCTCTCCTGTGAAGTACGGTACTTCTTTAAAGAATTTATTTGGCAATATAAACAGGCCAAATGCTGAGGGTGGATGCAAAATTCACAACTGGTTGTTACCACTAAGGAATGCAGGATCCTGTCAAAAATGCAGCCCTGGTTGTCTGCTCCAATCTAGTCAGTGCCTAGAGAAACTGAGGCAGGGGGATGGAGGGGAAGAGGAAATGGCAACGGGGCATCAGTGGTAGCTGCAGACCTACTAAACAGAGCTGGCTTAGGATAAAAATAACCTCAGCTGCTGGGCTTTGTTTTGTGTTATGGAGATTGCTGTAACTGAAGCCAAAATCTGATTTCCATTCCCTCCAGAGCCGGGCTGCAGTGGACCTGGCCCCCTCCTTTATTAGTGGGTAATCACGTCGGGTTGGAGCAGAGCAGCGGTGCTCTGGTAAGCCCAAATTTGGCGCTCTGCTTTGTTTTGGAGCGTATCTCCTTTCATCTTGAGTGGAGATGGGCACAGTAATAGAATATACTTTCTATTAGCCTTCATCCACATCTGCAAATAACTTTATTTCAGCCTCAGCTCTGCCCTTTCTCTATTTGCTCGTGATGGACATTCATATAATTAAGCCGAGCAGCCGGCACGCCGTTGGAAAGCCAACGTCAGCTCAGCACCGTGTTAGACCTGCGCTGGGTTCAGCAGCTGACAGCAGGAGCTGCCATTGCCCAGCCAAGGAGGAGACAAACCACCTGCTCTGGATGATACCAGTCAGGACCAGGCTCCAGCTCCAGAGGCTGTGGAGCTTCCTGAGGAGCCCAGCTGCTGCCCCCTGCTCAGGATCCAGCTCTGAGCCCTTAAATAAGTGGGGAGGAGCCTCCTCCAGCTCACCGTGGCTCTAAGGGGCTGTGCCATTGGGGCACCTTGTTAACTGCTAGTTGCTCAGCTCCAGCCCTGCTGTCTTAAAATCTTTCTGGGTCCAAAGTGCTGACTTGTGGAACACCAGTGGCAGACCATGGATCCTGAAGTCTTTGCTGCTGGAGGTATTTAATTGGCCTGTGGTTCATCCCCATCAGGCCTGTCCCCCAGGGAGCAGCAGCATTGATCCCGCTGCTGCTTGCCTACGCCATCAACACTCGCGCCTCCCAGCTCATTTGGGGTGATTTAATTGAGCCACGTTCATCACAAACCAGCCTCTGCCCTGCTGCTCCAAGGGCCTGGGTGCTGCAATGCCAGGTGATCCCAGGGCATGGAGGTACCCCAGGAGAGGCACTGCCTCTCCTGCCTGGCCTGTCAAGAACACAGAGAAAAGCAAACTGCTGTCATCAGCCGCTCAGTGTGAACCTGTGGGGCTCAGGAGTGATGGGAATGATGCTTCTGCAGGTGTGGAGGGAGGTGTGAATGTGGTGGCTGGTACCAGGTGCCATGGACAGCATGAACAATGCCAGTGCCTGGCAGCAGAGGAGAGGCCTTGGCAGTGTTCAGGGCACCAATCTCCATTAATGGCTGACCAAGGTAGATCGAATGGCTGGCCAAAGCAGAGCCAGCCACACTGGTCAAGCACCTGCTGCCACTGCTGCTCTGACTCTGTGTGTGTCCTCCATCCTGGGGAGCAGGTCTGACAGACCAAGTACTTGTTGGCATCCAGGATGCCAAGGGGAGCCCTGGGAATCCACCGCCAGCAGCATGGCAGTGCCTACCTGCCTCGTCCCCATGAAGGGCAGAGCCCCTTCCTACAGCCGCTTTGCGGGATGCACTTCATCCTCTGCACCCGGTCAGTGCCAGGTGAACCTGTGTGGGAGGAGGGGGCAGGCAGTGCCGCTGGGTCTCGTGCACATGGCTGGATCAGGAGCAGCAAAGGTTCCTTACTCAGCTCAAAATCCTCTAGAAACCCCCGGAAAAAAAAAAAAAAATTCAGAGCACTGTGGAAAAATGCCTGAGGCAATAACTTCATTGGCAAACTAAAGCATCTAGCTGCAAATTTTTGAGACCCAGCAAATTGTAATGCAATTTCCTATGCAAAAGGGGTTTATCTCTATCTAAATATTATTCTGCATCATTACTCATTGTAGGGAAGCCATTGCTCTCCTAGGTTAACTGATTGAACTTTGGAAATAAAGCTGCAAGGCGGGAGCTTGACTTTTATTGCTTCTAAATTGTAGTGATAGTGTTAGATGGAAGTAAGTGTACAGAAAATGGTAAAGTTTGGTACCACTTTAGAATTAGGGAGATTAAAAGAGGCCTTTATGCAGCCTAGGCCACCATGAAATTGGAGTCTGGTTGGTATGTAAAATGTGCAATACAAATAGCCTGACAATTAATGACAGAGGAAGAGCTGGGATGGATTTAAGGCTCAGGCTGCACCTGGTTTCTGGAGGCTGAAGTGGCAGCAGGGGAAATGTGTTATGAGATCACTGTTGCCCTGTTCTGCAAGGCTCTGGCCCTGGGATGTGGCTGTCTCTGTGGGACATCTGTCGTGTCTCCAACACCACCCACTTTGTGAGCTGAGCAGTGGCTCCTCAGCAATTGCTGGTGGCAGGTGATGGTGGGGAGGCGTTTTCTCCTTGTCAGAACCTTTAAAGAGCCCATTTATTAATGTTCAAGTTCAGAGGTGCTGATGATAGCAGGATGATGTGTTTAGAGCAGGGATTCCTGGCAATCAGGGTCCCCACAGGGCATCACGGTGGATGCCAGTCCCAGGTCAGCAGCACCAGGTAACCTGGTGAGGTGCTTGCAGTGCCCCCTACTAACTTGTGCTAATGCTGACAGTGTGTCACAGGCAGGAGAGAGAGCCTGGAGCTCCTCACTGTGCCCAGAGGATGAGTGTTGAGGATGTTGTCATGAGGAGACATTGGGGGGCTCTGCAGAGGTGCAAGTTTCAACCTAAGGCTGACTGCTCAGCACTAGCAGCTCAGAAAAGAAGTGAAGTCCTGGAGCTCCTGGCATGGGGGTCTCTGCTGCAGACCTTGCCCTCTATCTATGGTGTGGGCCTCCAGGAGGAGCCTGGGCACTGGCAAACCCACATAACCCAGGTGGGCCTTAGGGTTTCAGTGCAGGGGAAGCAGATTGAAATGCCACAGGCCATTCACTGTGCCCTTGGAATACAGATAGGGGGATTCTGGTTGTGGTGGTCCTGAATTGGTGCTGCTGGTGGTGTTGTGTGGTCAATTGCATGTCTAACCCAGCTTTTCTCCTGGAGCACCTTCTTGCACTCTTTGGAGCAGTCATTTTGTGTGGTGGTGCTTCTGCTTAAATGTACAGAGCAGAACGTGCAGCTCCTTCTTCATTAAGGGGATTTATATCCTTGGTGTTCCTTGCTGGGTGACTTAGTGCTGTAATGAAGAACATGAGCACTGCCTTAATTAAAATGCAGCCCCCTACACTAATATATATGTGGCTGCTGAAAATGAAGGTTGACTGAAAACAGTGACCTCAAAGGTTTGTGGCAGGCTTAACTGGTGGTATGTGACACAGGACATGATTTGAGATGAGGTGCCCAGCCCTGCAACCATGCCAGCCTGTGCTCAACCTGGCAGGGGCTGGATAACAGCCACCTCCGCAGCCTCTCACCCGGCAGGCAGCAGCTGGGTCACTGTCCTGTCCCTGCTGGGCAACAGGATGGTCCCAAGGGCATCTGCTGTGCATGAGGGTGGCACTGAAAGGAGGAGGACGTTGTGGAGCACCTCAGGGTACTTGTGCCTGCGGGTAGGCAGCACACGGGCAATGTGGACACCTTGCCTCATGCTTAGCTACTGATGGGATGTGGCATCCCCTGCACATACTGCCAGGCTGCCCTGTTTCAGCAGGGAGGTGTGGAGCAGCCTAATGAACCAGGGAATTTGCTCCCTGCTATCACTTAAAAACCCATCTTGTAAATGCAAACGTTGCTTGCTCACTTTCAGACCTGGGCACTGGCACCACTGCTGGCACTGTTATCAGTTCTGAGGATATTTTGCATTCACAGATTTGCAGATCCCAGGCCCATGAATATTCAGGCTCCCGCTCGCCCTTTCTGTCGGTGCACTGCACCTCTCCTCTCCTTCACTCCTTCCTTTTTTTTTTTTTTTTTTCTTTTCCAGCCGATTCAATTAGTTCTATTTGCTGCTTTAGCAATAAAACAATTCCCTCTGTGGCATTAAAATGAGTTTCTTTCATTATTTCATTTGGCCTCTCGTTGTACATTGGAGGAAGGGAGGGGGACCGTATTGCCTGCCTGCCCCTTGGCAGCGGTGGCTGCAGTGAGGAGGACAGAGGATGTTCTTGGGGCAGCAATAAGCATTAATGAAGGGCAGTTTGTAGTGCAGAGGGGAGGGATCGTCCCTGGCAGAGCTACTCTGGCAGCCACGGTGCCATCCGACATATCCCAGCGACTTTCACGAGGACTTTGGCACCCGAGTTGCTGCAGCCCCAGCATGCTGTGGAAACTGGGTCTGGTAGGTGCCAGAGCAATCACTACCATAGCTGTGGGCAATGATATGCAGAGACTGAGCCTATCTTGAGGAACAAGTTCATCTGAGCTGAAACAAGTAGAGCCCAGCAGATCGGTTCTGGGCAGAGAAGGGCAGCGGGGGCTTTTGCCAGTCAAGGGTCCATGACCTGTTTTCCCCTGAAGCAGAGCCCAGTGTGGCACAGGAAAAGTGCTCAAGCATCATGAGAGCCAGAAAAACATTAATTATGTGGGCAGGGTACACAAATAATTACGTGTAATGCCAGGACTCCCTCGTCAATCTGCTCTTGGAGTGCCCTTTCAGGGGGCTGGGATGGCATCAGGTAGCTATGGAGTACTAACAGACCCATAAATCATTCCTGTTTCACACTGTGCTCAACACAAATCATATTAGGTACTACACTGAAGAGCATCTAAGTAGAGAAAAGAGAAAAGGCGAGGCAGAAAGAGGAAACTAGATTTAAATCTAATTGCTTTTCCGTGGCGAGCGTCTCGCTGCTGTTGGCTGGGACACGGTGGCATGCTCAGGGAGGGGGCTGGAATGTTCCTCCTCCACTCCCTCTCCCAGCCAGTGAGCAGCCAACATGGGTGTTAAAGGTGGGTGAGAGGAGCAGTGCCTTTGTGTAGGCAGCATTGGTTCTTTTAAATTACTTTTCCTCCCCTCTCTGTGACTAGGGAAGGGTAAAACTGTTGCACTGGTTCCAATTCCTTTTTCATTACAAGATTAAATCTAGAACCAAATGAGAATTTCCAGGCTGGTAGAGCAGCCGCGACCCCCTGGGGTCTGACAGGCTTCTTGGAGAAGGAGCTCGGTGCTGTTTTTCTCCCCATGGAAGGACCAAGCCCCTCTGCTTGGGATGCAGGGTGATGAGTGGTGCATCTCAAAATGATGTGAAACCATGGGATGGGACAGCTTGGAATCACAGAATATTAGGGCCTGGAAGGGACCTTGAAAGATTATCTAGTCCAACCCCCCTGCCAGGGCAGGATCTCCTATATCAGATCACACAGGAATGCGTCCAGGTGGGTTTTGAATATCTACAGAGAGGGAGACTCCACAACCCCCCTGGGCAGCCTGTTCCAGTGTTCTGTCACCATCACAATACAAAAGTTCCTCATGTTTAAATGAAACTTCCTGTGCTTCAGCTGCTGCCCATTGCCCCATGTCCTGTCATCGGACATCACTATGCAGAGCCTGGCTCTATCCACAGATGGGATGGGATGGGTGGCTGCTGGGCATGTCCTGAGGAAACTATTCAGCAGTCATTAGCAGCGAGTGAAGGAGCTTAACAGGGAAATATGTCTATTTGGGATGGAAAACTGTTCTAATAGGAAGAAAAATTAGAGTGTACAACAGGGTAAGTAGGACTGCAAAGTTAAGTAATTAATCACACCGGTGGTAACTTGGAAAGGAAATAAATGTGATAAAAGGATTTGTCTGAGTAGATTACAGGCAAATTAGAAAGGGAAAAAACAAAAAACCAGGGGTCATCACGGACCTGGGAATTGTGCTCTGCAGAAATCTTCAATCATCCTCACAATCAATTCTGCATTTCCTTAATGGGGGAGCGAGCTGTGGTCTGCTCCGCGCTGAGATTAAGCGCCAGCTGCACACCCTCGTTAGAGGGAATATTGAGTATTTGTCTCTCAACAATACATTGGGAAATGGTTTCTTTCCCTGCCAGGTCTCTGGCAATGCATTTAGGTGCTGTAACCTAAAGGGTGAAACACAACCCAGCACCGCCTGCGGCCGGGCCGTGTCGGGCACCCCCATTACCGCAGTGTTTTCCCCCTAAACTGATTGTTTGTTTCTGGAGACAATTACACTGACTTTATTACCCAGTGTATGCTTTCTGCAGCAAACAATCTGCTTTATGGGTTTCCCTAGTAAAATACCAAGTGGCTGAGCTCACTGATACCATTCCATTGTGTCGTGTTCCCTGACCTTTAAGGAACTTGCAATCCATAATAAGGGGTTCTACAGCAAAACTGCTGCTAAAAGCCTTGGCTTCTGGGAAATGGACTCTGCAAATAAGTGGAGCCCAGGTATGAAAGGAGTAACCAGGCACTGTAACCCCTTGGCTGCCAGGCTGGCTTTGCCATCCCTGCAGCGAGCTGCTGGCAGGGTGGGCCTGCATGGGAAGGCCTGTGGAGAGAGGGGCATGTCTCAGGGCATCCTCTTGTCCCTCACCCTGGAGGCAAGGGTATGTGGAAGAGATGCAGCCTTGGTGGTGGATTGGCTGCTCCAAACAGGTGGCTTTCACACTGTTCCCCATGCCTTTGCCCACTGTGCCCGGTGCTTGGCAGTGACACAGCACAGGCTGTGCACTGCTGCAGCCCTGCTCGGTGGCATGGAAGTGATTAATGCTGGGATTATCCCTACCACCCACCGCTCCCGGCTGTTCCCTCTGCCTCAGGTCTATTCCAGGCAGAGGCAACTGCAAGTTCCACTGTAGACAGGGCAACCTGCATGTGCCCCCTCACCCCGCTGGTGGCATGAGCTCTGGGCTGCCACTAGAGAACATGGGCCTGCCCTCCTGATCCAGCTCAGCTTCTGTTCCTCCCTGCTCTCCTCTTTGTCTACCAGGACTCTGGAGGGATGCAGTGCTCCAGCTCGTTGACCCCATGGTGTGGTGGAAACTTAGGAGCTGCCTCATCATGTGCCCACAAGGTCCCTTAGTCCAGACTGTTCTCCTCCCATCTGGAATTTAAGCACGAGGTGCTTAGCAGAGGTCTGCAAGTCTTGGTCTTGGCCAAGGCTGGAGTCATGCTGGCTTGCAGATCAGGCAACACCATCTCCTCAGGGAGGGATTTGTCATCCACCAGCTCATGCTGCTGATCCCTCTCTGCATCTCTCCCAGCATGGCCAGGAGGTGCTCAGGCCTGTGCAGGACACAACACTGCTGGGAAGACCTTGGGGAGTCCCAGCACAACAGGGACATTGGCTCCCCTGGGGCTGGAGGGGTCTCTGTGCAGTGTTGTGTTGCCTCTCCCAGGGGGACAGCTGCTGGGTCTTCATCCCACCCTCAGCTCATACACAATTCCAGCCACTTGTCACTGTCTCATTGTTCTGATTGCTTCTGTCCCATGTCCCTCCACGGCTGTCATGCTTCTGAAAGCACACGAGTGATTTTGTGTGGCTGAGTGAAAGGTGGGGGATTGTCCAGACCCCGTTGGACACAGGGAACTTGAGCAGGGGAAGAACCACTTCAGAAGTTTGTAATGATTGCTTTCTCAGAAGCTGGAGTACAGCCTGTGCCTAGCTCTAGGTGCTGGCTTTTTCAGAAAGTTTTCTCAGCTCGTTGTACGGACTTTTGGCAGAGATCTTTATGAAGCAACTTTTCCACCGAGGAGCAGGAGATCAGAGAGCTGTTCCCTTCAGCGCTCGAGTGTGCGCGAACTTGCCAGGATAGCGTTTGAGGCTCTGCTAACCTCCTTAAAGGTCACCTTTTGATCCCATCAAATACCCATTTTACCTGGAGATAAGATTTAAAAATGAAAGACGAAAGAGAAAGAGCTTAAGAAATCAGGAGAACCTGGGAGCTGGCTGCGCACGCCCAGCTCACGGCAGGGAAGAGATGAAAGCAGGCGCTTGGCGCAGCTGGAGAATGGCTGAGCAGTGTGGGGATGGAGTGGGAACAGAGCACCCAGGGTCTCTGAGGCTGTAGGGCAGCCCTGTGGCACGGCCGGGCTGGCAGCACCAGGCACCCGGTGCTGCCCCACCAGAGCCGCTGCCTGCCACCACTGCTGCGGCTGCTGAAGAGGCTCTGGCGAAGGAGCCGGTGGCAGGCCAAGGTCGCGGCTGAGGTCAATAAATAATACATGGCAATTAATCTTGGAAACCCGCTCCTGCGAGGAGAGAGGCGAGGACACTGCGGATCCCGGCTGGGCTGCCAGGCGCAGGCTTTGGCTCCGCGTCAGCCTCAGTGAGTCAATGAAAGATAAACCTCTGCCAGGGTGCTGAGTCGCTTGGCACGACTGGCACGCTCCCAGTGCCAGAGCCGTGTGCCGTTGGTGCCCTCCACAGTGTATGGCTTACCTGGGTGCCCACCCATGGGGGCCCGCGGCTTTGCCACGTGCCCGCCGTGAGCGCTCTGTGCTGGGTGCTTCGGCAGTTGTTTGCCTTTTGCTCTCAATTCCCATCTGAGATGTCTCCAAATGTGTGAGCGTCTCCTTAAGACCGCAGCCTTCAGCAGGTGGTAACGCTCACAGCTCTTTTTCCTTTCCTTCTTTTTTTTTTTTTTTCAATCTGTAGTAAGGATTTACAAAGGAAACCTTGACTTTTAGATTGATTTTTAAATAAGCATATATTTAGCTGTTAGTGCTTGAAGTACATATTGGATTATATTCTTCTGCAAACAGAATATTCTAATTGATCTCCCTAATAAATAATGAAAGCCAAGCCCTGCTACATAGAATTCAAGGTTACACCGCGATTGTGCCCGCACCACTGGGGAGGTTTTTTAATGCCTTAACAAAAAAAAAAAATTACTTCTTTAAAAAAGGATAAAACAAAACAAAACAAAACCAACATCAGGGTGAAGGGAGAAAGGAAGACTGAATGCTGAGGTTTCCTCCAGATTTTTCCTTTTGTTATTTTCTTGAATGTAATTAACGAGTGTCACAGTTTGAGGCTCTCACATACATGTAAAGCTGCACTTGAAAGCCTTTCCTTCTCCCCACCTCTTGGGAGCGTGGGCGTGGGGCGTGACAGGGCCAGACCCCTGTTGCTGGGTACCAGTAAGGATGGCAGGTCTGCAGAAGTCACCAGGAGGAGGCTGCTGCCTGCCACTGGAACCTGAGATCGGCAGGGGGGTCACTTCTAACGTTCAGTCTCCTATCGATCAGCACCGTGACGATCTCTTGGCTGTGGCAGCAGCTTCAAGGAGCCTTCGCTCTGGGATAGGCATGGATGCTGGTATGCCCCGCGGACGCAGAGCTGTCGGGACTGAGGGCTGTCGCCAAGGGATGGCACTGCAGCAGAACCCACACAGACCTCATTGCTCTGGCTCTGGGACCAGACAGGCTCTACTCTAGCCCCAGGGACCAATCAGAGCTCTCTGTGGGGACATGGGGACTGTGGTTGTCCTCATGTGTTCCCACACTTTGCTGTGGGCTGAGGTTCAGGCAGCTGGTGCTATGTGAGGCATACAGCCTGGGCAGCTCTGCCACCCATGCCAGGACGCCATGGCCAAGGGGCAGCTTTTGGGTAGCTCTGGCACTGGTGTGGAACAGCCTGCCTTTATCAGCCAGTGTCCTGCTGCAGATGTGTCCTGGCAATCTTGAAGACCACGGGTAGTGCTGGGTCACCAGAGATTGGCAGATGGGCAGTGCCAGCAGGACCATGCAGAGCTCAGCAGCTTGGGAGCTGGGTTATTGCCGTTTGCAAACGTGGTGCAGGTTCTCAGCTTGTAGAGCAGGAATTAATCACTCGGTGACACTGCAATTACCATGCAGGATAGGGCATTTATTTGGCATTTAACTCGTAATTAGGGGAAATAACTATTTCTTCCCTACAAGAAGAAAGTGCAAACTGCAAATGGCCAGGTCTGACCCGGTGAGTTTGTGCAGCTCAGCCGCAGTGGCTTTGCCACAGGGCACAGAGGGTTTTTTTTGTCCAGCTAAGGTGAAGCCTGCCATTAGAGCTGACATTTGTAGCAGACATCCCCTCTCTGTACAAAAGACTCCCACACTCCGGAGTGACAGCAGTGATGGAGCAGTGGGGATGGGTGGTCCTTGTAGGGACCCTGCCTGGTATCCTGCCTGTGCCAGTGCCCAAAGGGAGATGTCCAGGGCACTGGGCAGGGCATCCCTGTGTGTATAAGGAATTGCTCCCTAAAACGTTTGATATTGGTATCCAACCTCAGCCCAGGGATTAGGACAGAGGTCGGCTGGCCGCCCAGTGCCAGGCTGTGTGCAGCTGTGCGCCTTTGAGAGCTCTGTGAGTCTATGGCTCTGTGACACCAGGGACAGGGCGGCTGTCCCAGCCTGCCGGCTGGGGGCAGCAGGGGACGGCAGAGGGGTGCTGTAATGCAGAGGGCTACATCCAGTTCCAAACATCAGAACTCCTAATTGCTGAACGAAATCCCATGAACCTGGTGTCTGGGACCTGCCATTTTGCTCCCACTGGGCACAGGGCAGCAAACTGAGGCTGCACCCATTTGCTGCTGTGCCTCGTGCTGCAACCCTGCTGTTCGTTGCAAGGAGCCAGTCTTCTGCAGGGTTGAGAGCAGTGCTCAGGACTGAGCCAGCGCAGCTCTTCCAGGCAAGAGGAGACACTGCCATCATCCTTTCCTGCTGGCAGCTGGCAGCCACTGCCTCCACCAGCTGGAGTGACAACACTATCAGCCAGCAAAGGCAGCATGAAATAAAGAGCTGCTGGCACCTCATGGGAAACTCACTTTAAAATAGTTTATTTAGGTGCATGTCTGTGAATTTCTCTGCTTCTCTGCCCCTTGCTTCATACCACAATGAACAGTGCCTGGAGTGCAGGCACCTGGCTGGCTGGAGCCCCCTGACTGAGAGGACAGGGATGCAGAGTCAAGTGAATAGAGCATCCGAGACCAGTGTGCTGTCTCCTGCCTTGGCAAGGCTGCCTCATGCCCAGCACTGGATTTTTTCCAGTGTGTTGAGAACAGTCTGGTGTGGAGCTGCAGGGTCCCCATGGGCTGCTCAGGGTGGGCGCATCAGGCAGGAGCAAAGGCTGGACAGAGCAGGGTGTCAGGAGAGGACAGATGGATGGATGCAGGCAGGACAAGAGGCTGCAGCTGGTGGCTGTTTATCAGCAAAACTGCTCCTGGTGGTTTGGCCTTATTTTTGTTCTGGGAAGTCCTGAGGAACATAGATGTGTGTGTGCAGGGAGCTGGGGTTGGCAGAGAGGAGTCCTGCAAGTGGGAGCTCCTGGGCTGTAATCACAGCTGGAAGGGGGAACTCACTGCTGTGAAATCTCCCGGGCAGTGGGCATTGCCTCGCCATGGCACCTGCAGCTGCTGCTCCCCCTCTGTGGGTCTAGTTGTACCTGCCCTGCAGGCATGTTGTAGAGTTGGAGTTAATTAGTGCTCATAAAGCCCCCTACATCCTCAGAGGGGAGCAGAGCATCTGAGCTGCTGTGATCATTTCCTAGGCAATGCAATTAGTTTAATTCTGGAGAGTTCCCAGCCAGGCAGCCCTGTCCCCAGCCACCATGCTGTCCCCATCGCTGCCAGCTCACACTGTCTGCCACGGAGGAGACAGCAACACTCTGCCCCTGCTCCCTGAGAACACCTCTGCCTGCCCAGGCCCATCCCTGGTTCTTGAATCATTCCCAGCTGTCACCCATTTGTGCCATTACTGCCCTGATGTCATCATGACCTGTGGCACTGTTCACAGCAGCCGCAGTGATATCATGAACAGAAGAATAAAAGTCATCCCATTTATCCTCAGCTGTTTACCTCCATGTGAGCTCTGGGGATGCAAATCTCTCCTCTCCAGCTGCGGAGTGGTCTGGAGGACCCCATCATTGCTGAGCTGCTGGAAGCCCAGATAAAGAACGTGAATCCAAATGAGCCTCTCCTCTGGTGACAGTCTCCTTTTTCCATGCTGCTTCTGGCCAGCAGCTGTGTGGGACAAACTCTGTCTCAGGCTCTTTGCAGGAATGGACTGCTCCTGTGTTCTCAAGACTGGGCAGAGTCAGTGTACTCGACAAGAGAGACAGATCCTTCCTCATGACCACTCTGGCATCACTTGGAGACTAGGACAGGCTGCAGGGCTAACACATGTGGGTTACAGCTTTTGCCAGAAGACCTGAGCTGGGCGAGGGTGCAGAGCAGACCATTGAGAGGCTGGCAGCTCACACGCCTTGCCAGGTGCTGTACAACAGAGAGCAGGGTGGGCATGGCTGGGAACAGAGCAGCCTTGCAGCAGTGCAGACATGTCTGCAGGATGAGGTGTGGGGGGGTTGTGTTTATGCACATAGGTAGGTACATGTATGTGTGTGTTGAACAGGTTGGGAACTTGAGGGCCATCTGCCCAGCTTTAGGGGAAGCTGAAAGCTATGCCTGGCATATGCTGAGGCTGTGGGCCATGAGTGCTCGCAGCCCATTGATTCCCTTCCACAGCCCATGGTTTGCTTGGTGCGAGCTTGAGTGCCCCAGTAGCTGCCTCTTATGCAGCTGGGGTGACTTGGGACCAGCACACTACCTGGAGCAGTGTGCCCAGCATCTCTGGGACGTCTCAGATCCATGGCAACCCCCAGGCCCTTCCAGTTCAGCCTGCCCATCCTTTACTTTCCTCCCAGGACATGCAAACTGAGGACTGTCCTGTCTCCCTCTGCCACGGATGAAGATGTCAGGGAGCTTGACTGGCTGTTAAGAGATCTGCCATTACCTTTTTCCTCCTCCAATTCTTGAAATCATTTCATAGGGATCCAATTTTCTCTTTCATATTCACTCCTGCAAACAGGTTTGAGAAACCCTTTGTTAGTGGAAATGGTCTCTGAAATGTGCTGCTGTATTTCTTTTTGCTATTCTAATTAGCCTTTTAACTCGGTGCTGCTTGTATTTATAGCTGGCTAATCCTCCCTCTCCAGTCCTCCTCCTCCTCCAGAGCATTTCCACCCTGCACAAGCTGTTTGCTCTTTCCTGTTTTCTGTTTCCCAGCTCCTTTGCTGTTGCTGTTTAAACGCTCCAGCTCTTGACTGAGCTTCCTGATCAGACACAGGGTCTCCTTTGCTGCAGCACCTTTCCCTGAGCCAGAATCGGCTCCGGGCTGGCAGAAGCCTTTGAGCAGCTGCCTCGCTTCTCTCCTTCAAGATTATTTCCAGACTGCCAGTTTTAGCTGCTGGGCTCCTGCAAACGTGGGCAGCTCAGGGAGGGGGCGAAGTTGGCCCCGGCTCACTCACACCGATGGGAGCCTTCTGCACATCTTCAGTAGCTGTGGGCTCACGTCCTGACCTTCTCAGCCACCACCATCCGGAGCAACATCTTGCTCTGATCATCTCAGCTTCTTCTCGGAACAGCTTCTGCGTCCGTGCGGAAGGAAGCGGCGTGACCAGACTTGTGTCCCCATCCATCATCCTAATTAATCGCCAGAGTTTGGAATGGGTTTTTACTTTCTGATGCTTTTATGTACTTAGGAGCTGGGATGAGTTGCTTTGCTGTAGTTTCTGGGTAAGCCCCATAGCTTAGTGAGTTGTGGTCTCCCTGGGTGGGGGGTGTAAGCATGCACTTATCCCCAAAGCCGGCAGGAGAGTACCCTGTAAGAACCCTTTTTGCCGCATGCCTTGACTTAGGAACAATTCCCCTGCTAATGCTTTGCTCTGCATTTACAAAGCTTAAGATAACTCAGAGCTCTTCTGGAGCAGTGCCAAATGGGAGCATAAAATATCAAAATGTCTTGCATGGTGCAAAGCTTTATCTGCAGGCTGGAGATGTCAGGCTTCCCCTTTATGGGCCCTCCTGCCAGAGCTTTTCATAGCATGGTTTTCAAAGAGCAAATGTGTAGGAGATCTGCTGGCTTAGCGCAATCCCAAATGCAGATCAGGCTTAGGGCCCTCGCTGCAGGTAGGAAGATTCCAGTGACAGTTAAATGTGCTGGGTTGTGCAAATCTCTGACTGTGGCAAGGAGAAGGGGAGCACAGACAGATGGTCTGGCACAGAGCTCATGCTGGGAGCCTGTAAAGCACAGATCCCAAAAGGCATCCGGATTGTCTGGTGGCAGAGTCCCTTAAAGATGTGACAGTGAGGAGTCCTCACTCTCAGTCACCACAGTCTGGGTCCCACCACCACAGGTCACTGGTGGATTCCAGCTGTCTCAATGCATGGTGACCACACAAGCACAACTACCACTGCTGAGCTGACGAGCGTCCCCTGGGCAGAGAGAAATGCACTTAGTGGCGGGGGCAGTGGGCACGGTGCAATGTTGGGTGTGAAGGGATGATGGAAGCATGGGAGATGGGCACTGCAGCACCCAAAATCTGTGGATGGAGGAGGTCAGTGTTGGGGAACACCAGGGGAATGTGCTCCTCTGCTTTGAAGAGCTGAGGGAACAAGCCCTTCTCAACATGGCAGGTGCAGCAGGGAGAGGGTTGCTGGGGAAGGAGAAGGGCAGGGAAGGTGAAGATGTTTAAATACAAGGCAGTGCTGAGTGTGGGGTGAGGAGGTTGTGCTTGTCAGGGACTCTGAGGAGAAGCAGGGGAAACCAGGGCTTTCTTCCTAATAGCACATTTTAGATGTGCAGATCTGTTAGCAGTGAGTTATTTGCTCCACATAAAGTATTGGTCCTTGTCAAGATCGATCTTCCCTGGGCATAAACTGCATCTTTGGATGCCTTGTTTCTTTATTCAATCTGTCTGCTCCCAAAAATTCATCTCCATTTTATCGTTTGCTCGATTCTCTTTGTGTTTGCATGGCATTTATGAGATAGCCCTGGCATTCATCCTCTGCCTTGGGCAGTTCAAAGGCCTCAGCTGAGGAAGGGGCTTGTGGTGTCACCAGCCATGAGTCTTCCTGCCAGCAGCAGCATCCAAGCAGCAGGATCTAGTACCAATAGATGCAGCGTGGGGAAGCAGATGTAGGTGGGTGGCAGCTTCCAGAGATCCTCAGGTTTGTTCCAGGAGCAGTGCTGAGAGCCTCAAACACAGGCTCTGGCCAGAGACCAGCCCACCCCAACCCAGCTCACTCCAGCTCACTGGGACACGGTGACCTACTCTTTGCTTCTTGGCAGTCATGAGCCAAGGATAAAGCACCAGAAGAGCCTGGAGAGCACAGGACTCTGCTGGCATCCCTCCTGCTACTGCACAGCTGCTGCCTCAAGCAAACCTTGGCAGACACCAGCAGCAGCCCTGAGTTTCATCCACGTTTGCTGAAGAGAAGCTCAGCAGTTCCAAAGGACTGCTCCAGGAGCTACAGTGTAAGTGGTCTGGGAGCCCACCCTGCATGGCAGCCACCCTGAAGACGCAGCCCCTGTGCAGGGATCTCTGCAGCTTCTCTGCAGACCCCTATTACCTCAGAATGCAGTCTCTTTTTAAGAGTTCTCTGCTCCCAGAGGGAAGGAGGGTCCAGAGATCTCAGAGGAGGGTTCAGGATGAAAAATAACTTTATTTAACTTACTCTGGCACGTGGCATAGGAAAAAATTCAAAAGGTAAGGAAGGAAACCATCAGAGCATCTTGAGCTGCCAGTATTAGCCATGGCTGCCTCAGTCTTTCAGCCATTGCAAAAGTCTGCATCTTCACCACCCCAGTGTGAGTGTAGTGCCCAGACCTCCCTCATGCACCTCCACACCAGATCTGGCACCTTAGTGCCTTGTGTCTAGCTTTGAGGTGTCACATAGACCTAGCAGAGACAGGATAAACTCTCCCTGCTTCTCTTTTCTGAGCTCAGGCTGCTCCCAACCCTTCCCCAGCCTCCCCAGATTTGCCTTCCAACCCTTCCCCCAAACTGGCGTTCCCTCAGCTGGTGTTCCCTGCTCACTGCCTCCCTTAGACCTCGCAGTAAAACTTTACACATCATTTATCATGAGATGTATTAAGGGTACAAACAATCTCTTAGCTTCCTTTTATCTCAGCATGCCCACCATGTGGTCTGCTCATGACTGTTAGCAGCACAGATGACAGCCTAGGCAGTGAGAGGATGTTTTCTAATTTACTTTCCTCACCCCAGTATATTGGGGAATGGGGGGATGGGGGGGGGGAAGTGCACAACCAGCCTAATCTGAGGGTAAACTGAAAGGAAGTTCATAGTATGCAAGGGGTTAAAGTTTTGTGTGTCATCATGCACAGACCAGGAAGATTTCTGTCCATTTCCCAGGCCAGTTGGTATTTTTTAAACACCATAAATCTGTCTCCTTCCCGCTCAAGCCAGCAAGAAATCACTGCTGGCTGTGTCAGTCTCCAGTCAGTCTCTGGTCCTGATTTAAGCAAACCCATGCAACCAGTTGCTACTGTATGGGAATGCAAACGTGGACGCCTCATCTGCGATGCTGCTGCTCGTTCTGCAATCATTAATCTAATGAAACCCATAATAACTCTTGGGGATGTGGTTCTGGGTGAAATCTCAGCTCAACCAGAGACATGCTGTGCAGCCCGAGCACTCAGCAAGTGATTTGTCATCTGCAGGATGGAGGCACCTGCAATGAGCAGGACAACTGCAAAAACTAAATGCTGCTTCTTGGCAGGGAACGAACCCCTTGCTGGAGGAACTGAGTGTGCAGCACTGAACCTGCAGATCCTGGGTGGTCCCTGGGGCCAGAACATCTGCGAGAGAACCTAAAAGTCCTGAAGCCTCACTATCAAAGCTGAGCAGGCACCCTGGAGCCCAGATCAACCCTGAGCCCAGCCTCTTGTGCCAGCATGCTTTCCCAGCAGGGAGAGGTGTCTCTATGGCCTCACATTGCTCCAGAGCAGGCTTAGGTTGGCCATGAGGAATAATTCCTTCTCCAAAATGGTTGTCAAGGCCTCCTGGCCCAGGCTGCCCCATCTCTGTAGGGGTTTCAAAGCTGTGGAGATGTGATGGTGAGGGACATGGTTTAGTGGTGACCTGGCAGTGCTGGATCAGTGATTGGACTTGATGATCTTAAAGATCTCTTCCAACAAAAAGCATTCTGTGACTCTGCTCTGGCAGTTTGATTGTCAGAGGCCAATGGAAGATGCAAGAGCTCATTTTCATTCCATTGTGAAAGAGCAGTCAGTGTAGAGACAGGAGGGTTTGGCTGCCAGGGGGAGGCTGTCATTAATTTGCCCCATGAAAAGGTCTGCTTGCTGTCTGGGGACAATGCACCCAGATTTCCCTGGTGGCATCTTTCCACTGCTCAGCCAGAGATGTCCTGAGAGTGATGGGGCCAGCAATGGCCCAAACTGCCAGTGTATAACCCCAAGGACAGAAAGCCAGAACTAGGAGACTGTGCTCTGTTAAACATTGCATTGGCTGAGGCTCAGAGATGTGTGCCAGCCCCTTTGCTCTCCCAGAATCCGCAGCAGAGATGCCTGCGAGCGTTTCTTAACCGTTCTTTTTGCCACAGAAAAGCTGCTAAGTCAAANCTGTTTTGTCTTCTTTATGGCTGGAGGCTTTTACAAGAACATGCAGTTTTTGTCTGCACTCCAGCAAGAGGAAGAAGGATGCTTAGAAACCAGTGCTGGAGAAATTGGCTGAGGCTCAGAGATGTGTGCCAGCCCCTTTGCTCTCCCAGAATCCGCAGCAGAGATGCCTGCGAGCGTTTCTTAACCGTTCTTTTTGCCACAGAAAAGCTGCTAAGTCAAAACCCAAACAGTTTGCAAACTCAAGTTGATTTTGATGAACCTTCAGATTGTAAAGTGTTTGGGGGGAAGGTTTCATTGGTAACAGAACATCTTCTTCCAGCTGCTCTAATGAACAGGTTTGAAAATGAATCAGAATTTGAAGGCTTAATTAATTTAAGACTTAGTATGGGAAAAAAAAAAATCCCAGAACTAGGAGGGCTGGAATATGGGAAAGCTGCATTTCTGTAGACCCCAAATAACACACTGAGAGACCATACCATTTCCCAAAGTGTTGGCCTCTCATCCACAGGGGAAGAGCTCTTTCTGTTTCAAACTCTCTTCAGGAGATGTGAACCTTCCTAGCTGCTCTGTGTAAAGGGCTTGTACCTGCCAAGTACCCACAGGAGCTGGGCAGGCTGCAGGGCAGTGAGAGCAGGAGCCACTATCAAGCTCTCCAGCCCTTTCTGTCCGGAAGTCCCAAGCTCCCCAGCACTTTCCCAGCCAGGATCCTTCCTATGGAGACCTCCCCAGGTGGCAGCCACAGCAAAGAGCATCGCTGCTCTGGAGACTTTCAAGGCCCATCTGGATGTATTCCTGTGAGACCTGCCCTGGGTGACCCTGCTTTGGCAGGGGGGTTGCACTCAAAGATCTCCAGAGGTCCCTTCCAACACCTACCATTCGGTGATTCTGTGATTCTAACCTACAGAGAAAGAGGCTCCCTCATTTTGTGCCCATCCCCTCTCCTCTGCTCAGGGCTGCGACTGGGTGAGTGATGGGTGCCAGCTCCCAAGAGCTCCCCAGAGACCTGCCCAGCAGCTGCTGCCCCGTTTTAGCTGTGATGTCCCCAGAGAGTCCTCCTGGAGTGCTGTTGGTTTTCTGGCAGGTTTTATACACTTCCAAGGGGGCAGAGGGAGGGAACTTTATGGCAGCGTTTATGAGAAGCATGAAATTATCTGCATAGGCTGGAAAAATCACAGAGGCTATATAAAGATGGGCACCATCCTTTGGCAAATGGGATGAACTGGTATTAGCCTGCAGGCAAAGAGGATCTGAAATGATTGTTGTCCTATCTGTATTGCTGCATGGGAGTTTAAAGACAAAAGCTAACTGGGAGGAGTTAGGGTAAGTTGTGGGGGGAGCTGGACAAGCTGAGATACACTGATTGCAGTGTGCTGAAAGGAACCTGTGCCCTGGAAGTGCTTTTGCTTCACCTGGGTTTGGGCTGGCAAAGATGAGATACCTGGGGCAGGGAGGATAAATCCTACCTGGGTGCTTCAGCCTGTGGTGCTGTGCCAGACAAAACTGCCGCTTTGTGTCCTACAGACTGCAGCTGCCCTTTGGATCACCTTGTTCAGCAGTGCTGACTGCACACCCACTCCTTTGCTTGGTGAATTTTATCCCTGCACTTGTCCCAAAACAGGAGCTGAGAGCCCTGCTCAGGCAACTGCCAGCTTGCCTGGCCCCTGGGATATCTCCATTACACCTGTCACAGACCAGATAAGGTGTTTGCTCGTGGTCTCCCAGAGCCAAGACACATGAGTGGACATGCAGAGCACTTCAGGGCTGTCCCCAGGCCAAAGGAGATGGCCAAGACCCTCAGCTGTGGAAGTCAACCCAGCAGAGGAGGGAGCTGTGGGTGTAGTTAGGGCTTTTCCTGGCCCACAGCTAACTACAGGAAGCTTAATGGAGTGCGAAGCTCTCAAATCCGCTGGCCCCTGCCTGCTTCTGTAATTTAAACATGGGTTTATTAGAAATAATTAATTTAGCCTGCGGCAGAACAGCACAGGGAGAGCAGCAGGGCTGTCTGCACTGGAGCTAGCATGGGAAGCGGAGCTGGCAGCATTGTGAGCAGAGAGCCTACAAGTACAGGTCTGCCCTGCTCCCCAGTTCCACAGCTCCCTGGCTGCTCCCTAGCCAACCCAGCAGAGGCTGTGGCTGAGTCCCACAGAGATGATCACAGAATAACAGACTGTTAGGGTTATCAGGGGATCATTCAATCTAACCCCCATGCTAAAGCAGTCACCCCCAGCAGCTTACCCAGGATCACAATGCCCAGCTGGGTTTAGAATCTCTTCAGAGAAGGAAACCCCTCAACCTCTCTGGGCAGCCTGTTCCAGGACTCCAGCACCCTCACACCAAAGATTTTTCTTTACAAAAAGTATCCCTCTGGCTGTGCCACCACCTGCTCCCTAGTGGGTGCTGGGTGCATGGTATGTGGTATATGAGTGGCCCCACCAGGGCCGTGGGCTCTGCAGGCCAGGCACAATGGGATGATGCAGTGTCCAGTGTGTTCCTTTCTCCATGGCCATGTGCAGGGAAGTGGTCGGGCAGCATGGCTGGCTCAAATGCCCTTGGCTGCCATAACTGTCTGGAGGTGTAAGTGTCATTTTTGGACCTTTCCTGGGAGGAGGAGGTTTTTGGCAGACACTTTCTAGGCAATTTCACACCACTCCAGCATTAGTAGAATGTTTGTCCCCACAAATACCAGGACAGTTTCACTCTGCAGTGCTGCCAGGTGTGATCACTGCCTTCAACAAGGGGTGAGCAGTGTCACAACTCAGAGTCGTTAAGAGCAGCCACCCTCCTGGAGCAGCAGAAATGCAGCTGATAGGACACCAAAGTCTCCCTTGCCAGGGTAAACCCCTTGTGAGAGTGGTGATGGTTGCCGAGCTCTGTCAGTGCTTTGTGTCCAGGGCAATGGGGGCACTGGGTGTGCCAACTATAGAGCACTGCCTAAACCTGGAGCGCTGTTCTTTGGAGAGCTTTCCACGGTGGAGCAAGGTGCTGGGTTGATGGTGGCACTGGGATGGCATGGCTGTGGCAGTGCCCAGTGGGGCTGAGGGTTGGTGATGGGTGCTTGTGGCTGGTGAGCTGTGAGGCATCACTGTAACCCAGGCTGCAGGAGAGATAAGCACAAACACAGGCTGTGGAGCTGGACAGGGACAAGTGCTGAGAAAGCCTGGCATGGTTTTTCAGGTGGTGGTGGCTCTCTCAAATGAACTACAGAATGCAGCGCTCAGGCTGGGCTGCAAGGGGCAAACAGCAAAGCCTGCATGGCCACCCCGGGATGGGAACCTCCCCAAGGCCAATCACTGGCCAGCTGCTTGCAGTGGCTTGTGGTCACAGCGTTGATCTGGCATCCTGGAGGCTTACTCCAGCTCTGCCTCAGCTGGCATGTGCCCTGGCACCCGGCACCTCCGGCACCTCCAGCACCTCACCTGGAGCTTCTGCCACCGTCCCCAGAGCAAGGAGCCAGAGGAAGGAGGCAGTCCTGCAGGCATGATGCCTGTGGGATGTCGTGAGTACCCACTCTGCGGGTAGTCCAGGAACTCATCCCCCTGCCAGCCGAGGGACGTCAGAGCTGTGTTGGCCTTGCTGGGACGAAGGCAGCACCCCGGGACCAACAGGAGCCGAAATCGGGCAGGACGGGCGCAGGGCAAGCGAGACTTTGAGGAGTTGCATTAATGATTCCCCGACGGCTCCGGGATCTTTGTGTGGTGCTGCTTTGTGAACGGCTGCGTTCACAGCAGCTTGAGGGGAGCGATAAGGCTCATGAATATGGAAATTCTCCTCGGAGGGTGGAAGGGGGTTTGCTGGGACCCAGAGAGTTCGCCTGAAACGCTCAAACCTTCACGTCCTGGCTTTCTTCAAGTGCCGTATGCTGAAGCAATGGGCAGCTCGGATCCGCAGCACCCCCGGGGCCACCACCTGCATGGGAACTGCCCGGAGCTCCTCCGACCTGGGCAGCCCGGGCAGCGCTGAAGCAGTGACCGGGGTGCCTGGGCTGGTTCCTTCTCCAAAGGACAAGAACTGGGGTGCTGTGTGATGGTGACGAGGCATTGCCTGTGCCAAGGCTCCCAGTTCTCCGGCAGCCACCATGGGACTGGGCTGCTCCATGCAGTCTTGGGAAGCAGGCACCCTGTGTTCGGCACACGGCGTCCCTGCTGGCAGCACAGCCCAGCACCACGCTGCTTGCCCAGTGCCAATGAAGAGGTTCTCCAGTTTCTTGGCACTGAATATTCCTTTCTTTGCTAATCTGCCTGCCAGATTGGAGTTCAGTTTCCCCATTCTTCTCGCAAACATCTCTGTGCCCCTAGCCTGCCCAGGAAGTGGGCAGCAGCTGGAGCCTGCCTGGCTCACTATGGGGGTGTGGGAACCCCAGTGAAGATATAGTCCTCTGCGAGCAGGACATGGTGCACCCTGCTGGAATCCCCACTGCTACTGTCCGGGTCCCTGATGGCCCTCAAGCTTGACTCCGAGAGCCTCCAGTGCTGTGGGACCTGGCATCCTAGCTCCCTGATGCCTTCAGTGCCATGGGGCTCAGCGTGCCAACTCCCTTATCTCCCCAGTGCTGTGGGGCTTGTCATCCCAGCTCCCTGATCCCTTCAGTGCTGTGGGGGTTGGTATCTCAGGTCCCTGATCCCTTCAGTGCTGTGGGAGTGTCCCCATCTCCCCAGTCCCCCTGTGCTGTGGCGCCCTTAGCGCTGAGCCGCAGGGATCGGCACCGCTGCCCAGCAGAGATGCTGGCTGTGCGGGGAGGTGCCTCTGGCTGCCGCTCCAGACTGCTCTGCATACATCCACTGGGTATTGATCGCTCTGAAAATCTTTAAAGATTAACTTCTGGGAACAAATCTAACATCTTTATGGAGCGCCGGGAACAAACTGCTTTAGCATTCGGGTGGCTGCTCTGTTGCACAGGGACATCTGTTTACAGCAGGACGCGCGGAGCGAATGATCTGTCAGTGTTGGAGGGGACGTGTCCTACCAGCGGCTGCTGCCCGCTGATGGCAGGTGGAAGTAACCTTGCCATCCACTGCAACTATACCAGGGTCACTCCCAGACTGTGTCAGTGACACTTGTTACTGCACTGAGTTCCTGGCCTCTGCTGTAACATCTCTGTTCTCGACCTCCAGCATCATGACAGGCAGGGCAGAGCCTCCTGCAGGCAGTGGGGAAGCAGGCAGCAGCAGCTGACCGTCACAGAATCACAGAGTTGTTTTGGTTGGAAAGGACCTCCAAGATCATTGAGTCCAACCACCAACCTAAGATCACCATGACTGTTAAACCATATACCCAAGTGCCATGACCGCACATTTTTTGAACACCTCCAGGGATGGAGACTCCAGCACCTCCCTGGGCAGCCTCTTCCAATGCCTGACCACTTTCAGGAAATTTTTCCTAATATCCAATCTATGTCCCAACCCTTTGCATTCGTTTCTCTGCCCCAGCTCTAGAGAGCTGTTTTGGGTTCCATGATTGCAGAGCGCATCTGGAAGCAGCTGGGCTCTGGCTGTGCCACATCCAGGCACCATGGGGCAGGACAGCAACATCCCCATGGTTAAAGGAGGAGTGTTGGGCACTGTATGTCATAGTGAGAAGTGCAGAAAGCTCATGGTGGTGGGCAGCAAACAGGCTTTGCACACACAGTTAGGGCTTGGGGAGGCCTGAGCAGGGAGAATGTGGGGTACTACTGCAAGGGGAGTTCAGCCCCAGCCAAGATTTGTGCATTCAGCAGTGGAGTTCACTATGTCCAGGAGGTCACCACAGGCACAGCAGTGCTCTTCCACTCGCTGCAGTGTGCCCACATCTCTGGAAAAGATGCTATGAAAGTAGAATTCATGACCTGGGGTAATTTCGCTGCTTCACCTTGCAGTCCCTGATCTCTCACAGGCTGGCTGGAGCCCAGCATTGCTGCTGGCAGCTGCCTGCAGGAGCAGGGCTATGCTGTGGAGTTGTATGGTGCTCTGAGGAGCTGTCAGGCAGACATGTGTGGGACCAGCACTATCCCACCACACTTCTATGAGCCTCTGCTTCCTGGCAAGGCTGCAGCTGCATCTCCTTCCTAGAACTACAATCATCCCTGGGGAGTCCACAGGTTGATGGAGTGTGCACAAGGACCAACCTGCTGCAGAGGACCAACCTGCTGCAGAGAGTGACCTGCTGCAGCACCTGGCCTGTGTCAGGGCAGCAGTGTGGGCATGGAGAGACCTGGGCAGCAAATAGTCCAGCAGAGCCGGGACACCCTGATGAGCACCTTGCTGCCTCGTCAACCAAGCCGTGAGTGACTGTGCCTTGCCTGGAGCACTGAATCATCGTTAGAAATCGCTCAGTGACTGATAGGAGGAAAAGCAGCCTGGGTCATCCTGCTCATCTCATGAGGCAGCATTTGTGAATTCCCTCTGGGATAGCTGCCAGGGATCTCTGACCTGTGCCATGCTGTGGAGTTTCCCCTTTCCCTGGCATGGCAATTCTCTGATTAATCTGGTTTGCTGCCAGAAAACTTTCTTCGATATTCAGCCTGTTTTCCTTATGCTAATGTCTTGCCATTACAGCACCCTGATTAATTACTCTGTTTATGCCTCTGGAATATTTGCAGGCTGTTGCCATTGATGCAGGAGCACTTCATAGAGGAGAAATGTCTGTAGATCTGTAATGGCTTAATGGAGTGCTGATAGACAGCAACAAAGAATATTCACTGTTACCCTGGGGTTTATAGGATCAATCAATGTCTTTGTGGTCTCCAAAAGATGTGGCTGCGCCCCAGCTCCTGATCACCTTGTAGTCAGCCTGAGCTAGCCACAGCCTTCTGCTCACCTTTGTAGCCCCTTCCACAGATGGTTGACCTTGCTGCCATTGCTTAGCCAAAGTGATGTCTGTAAGGACTGATGCTGTAGAGTCCTTGTCCCAGGGAACACTGATTTGAAAATGTGATCCAGAAAAGGGACAGAGCTTCTGTATGGCTTCACCGGCTTCCAAAGTGGGGTGAGAACTGGGAAGAAGCCTGGCAGGGGTCTGGATTCCTTGGCCCCTGTGCATACTCTACCTGTCACATGGACCTGTCAGTTCTGCCTCTGTCCCCAGCCCTGGTTCCTGGTTTTGCTCAATGGCACTCAAAGTGCTTCCTCTGCAGATATGTAATGCTCTGCATGCCCAAACAGGGGCTGAAATCCAAGCCATCCTGCACTTGCCAAGTTGTCTCATTTTTTTTTTCCTTGTGGCATTGCAGGAGCTGAGCTCCCTACACACCCTTGGGCACCTGGCTGCCATGGGGTCCGTGTCACTTTGTACCTCTACCCAGGCATCTCCTTGTCAGAGGAAGCTCACGGGGCACACACCAGCTCAGCCAATGCTTCCACAGTCCCAAAATGAAAAAGTGCTCCAAAAGGTCTTGTGACCCCACTGCAAGGTTCCTCTTCTTCTCAAGTGAAATAAAATGGATCTGGTAATGTTCAGCTTCATTTCTGCTTATCAAAGAAAAGAAAGCTTTTGTCAGACATCAAAGCCTGGTTTTAGGACACAAAGCAAACTGCTTTGCTCTGAGTTGCTGAGAAAACGGAGGAAGAAAAGCAGTTGTTTGAAACTGCCAATAAAACTGGTGACTGAGAACTGCACTCTGTGCTTAGCCCAACAGAAGAGACTCAAGAAATTACCTGTCTGCTGCAGGCCTGGCTGAGGTCTGGAGCTCCATCCGGGTCTGAAAGCCAGGGGCCCCAAGGACACAGGCTCTGGTTTTTAGGGCCACAGACTGGGCAGGCCTGCAGCTGGAACTGGAGCTGCGTTTCGCGAGGGTTGGCAGCCTCAGAACACCTTAGAAAGCGTGGAGCAGGGGGAAGCAACTGCAAGTGAAATGTAAAATAAACATGTGGCCTGCAGTCCGGATGTGCAGTTTATTTTAAAACCTAATAACTCCAGATAATTGATAGCGGAGTGCAGTGTTTGCAACGCCTTGGATTACGAGCGTCTGTCGCTCACGAGAAGCTGTAACCTTGAGCTATGAGACATTATTGGCAGTATTTAACACAAATCTGTTTTCCATCATTGTCAAATCCCACTTCAATATGCACCACAGGAAGAAAGCTGAATACTAAATTGATTTCTTTAATGGGAAGTGTTCTTCAGGAGATACCAACCTGTGTGGAGATGCATTAATAGGATTATGATGGAGACTTTTTAGTTTGTTTGGTTTGGGAGTTTTTTTGTGGAGATTCCCTATCCTGACATGCCTGCCATGTGCTGTTTGGCCACATGCATTGCAAGGCAGCCCTGCTGTGAGGAGGATGTCTTCCTCTGGACTTGGAGCCCATGAACTTTGGACCATTCCTTTGGTAGGTCTGCCAAGCCATCGCTTCAAGGAACAGCCTGGGAAGTGGCAGCGTTTGCCATGCACCAAAGAAGAGCTCACCACATGCTACTGAGCAGGATACTGGAATGGGTCCTGGGAGCACTTGGCATGTCCCTTCTTCTCCCATGGGGCTTGTTAAACTGCAGGCTGTAGGATGGCAGCCCTTGGGAAGGGTGTGGAGAAGCATCTGTGGAGAAGCAGGAGAAGAGCCACCACAGGCACAGAGAAGGACCGGGCACAGAGAAGGAACAGCAGGCTAAGTGCAGTCTGGGCCTGACCCATCTGTGCTGTGGAGAGCAGAGCATCATATGGAGGATCACACTGTGGGTCTGGTTCTCACTCTTGTCCTGATGGCTGCAGGTGCTAAATCCTGATCTGCTGAGGCACAGTGTGGGTTGGGGCACATGGGTGCTGTGCCCAAGACACCCCACAGACAGGAGCAGTGCTGGCTGTCACCCCATGGATGGTGGGGCTGGTGGCTGAGCATGGGGACAGCATGTGCCAGGCAGGGAGGAGGAGTGTTTGCTTTGCCTGGAGCGCAAGAGTGCTGTACGTGATAAGGTAATTACCTTCTTCAGTGTAAGCTAATTGACAGAGAGCTAATTAACTTTTTAGAAGTTTCCTTTTCCGTTCCCTGGGCAGGGCGAAAGCTCCTGGAGCTTTGTTCAGTGGCTCCTGCTGAGGTGGCTCAAGTGCTCCAGGAGCAGATCCAAGGCTTGGCTGAGAGTCCTGAGCCAGGGCAGTTGCTGCATCAGGGGGTTGGCAGGTGAGGTGAGGGGCTGTGTGGGCTACACCTCTGCTGAGGGGCTCATGCTGTGCCCTGGAACAGGCATTTTTCGTGGCAATGGCTGAGGCGAGGTATAGCTTCAGCGCTCAGTAGTGCCCATGAAGCTGTCAGAGCCCTTGTCTCCTGGAGGATGGTTTCCAAGCCTGGTTGGCAAAGCTGAGCCCTCACATGTGACAAGACGAGGATTTGTGTCTGCAAACAGAGAGGAACTATCTAGGAGCCATAATAGGGCTATGGAGGCTGTGAAGATTTGCTCCTGGCAGCAGCTCTGATTTCACTGCAGGTTGTTGCTGCCCAACTGAAGATCTGTGCATGGAGCTGAGGCATGGAGCATCCCAGGGACTGTGGTGAAGGATGGTGTCAAAGCAAGGGATAGCCACCGGCCACCAGTTACCCCTCAGCCCCGGAGGGGCTAGGAGCAACATTGCCCAGGGTCCCCTAGCTCCAGTATGGACCCAGGTTGGCCGCTTTCTGGAAAACCATCAGAACTCTCTGGATTTGTGGTGCTCAAAAGCAACCCAGTGTACATGATGCCCTGCTGCCTGGGGTCTGCAGGGCCATCCCTCACAGTGTGGGAGGGACAGGGGGTGCCTTCCCCGGGCTGGGGATGCTCCTTTGGGAACATTCACTTTGCTCACCATCTGGCAGCCGCTGCTGCTTCTGGGTTGTTGCTGCCTTGTCAGTGACACGCAGACATGTCTGCACACACAGGCACACTTTCCCCACTGTAAAGTGAGGATTCTGAACCTTCAGCCCAATGCCAAAGGCGTTCACAGCTCCTTTGCAGTGACACAGCTCCTCGCGCTGTGTCTCTGGGAGCCTGACAAGCTGTTTGGCATCCCCAGGTCCCACAGCCATCCCTGGATCCAGGCTTAGCTCCTCAGGCCTTGCCTGGCATGCACCATTTCCCAACCTCAATATCTGTTTAACCCCTCAGGAGGTGAGATGGAGATGGCAAGTGGAGACACTGTCAGCAGATGACACATTGAGCTGGGCATCTCTGGTCACATTGCCAGCTGGCATACATGACTTGTAGGTGTAGACAGTGATGCTGCATGTTCCCAAAGGCTTTGGAGCTGATACAGGGGAGGGTGTTGAGTTCAGAGACTTTGCTGGTCCAGGTTGGAATACCAAAGAAAGGAACAAGCGTGGTCTGGCTGCCATTACAGGGAGCAGGGGATGCCCATCAATTTGCTTACACTGCTTCCCTGCCAGCTGCCCCACTTCTCCTCCACTGCTGGAACAGTAACAGGACCCAACCAGGACCCAGACTCTGTGATGAATAAGAAAATCATAGCAGCAGTTAGAATGGATTTTGCCTTTCTTCTTCTCCAACAGGAAGGAGACATCTTTCCTTATGAGCCTGAGGTAGCCCAGTGCAGCCACCACCACCGTCCATCATGGCTGGTGCCCAAGAACTCCCAAACTGGAGATGTGTTTGATCTGAAACATATCCACATGGGGTGAGGCTGACAAAAATCCCCACAGTGCCTGACACCTGAGGAAGTGGAGACTGCTCTGCCCTGGAGCTCCATCCCAGGCAGGGAAGTTGTCCCTGTCCCACTGCCTCTAGTGAGCATTGTCTGCCACTGCAAGCTGCAGAAGGCACAGGAGCCTGGCAGAACCCCAAGAGATGGCCAAAGTTGCTGCTCAGCCCTGGCCCTGCAGCCTGCTCTTCCCCAGGGGTGCAGGCAGCAGAAAGCCAGTGTCTGGCAGGGCTGCCCTTTGCTGGGTATCAGGGTTCTGCAGCCAGTCAGCAGCAGGGTCACCATCAGTTTGCTGGAAACTTCTAGTGAGCTTACAACCACAGGAAGAGAGATGCTTGCTCTAGAGAAGCTGGTGGCCCACTCTTGGAATCAGAGCTGCTTGCTAGTCCCTGGCAGCTGGAAACCAGGATGGGCATGGGCTCAGAGGGGTGACAGCAATGGCAGAGCCACAGTGCGATGTGGTGTGCAGAGACAGCTGCCTTAGGTAGGATGTGGCACATACTGGCACTGCCATGGCACGTGGTGGCACTGCTGGTTAGAGTGAAATTGCTCATGGTACAGAAACATTCTGCTGCTGAGGCCATGGCCATTTTCCTTCCATGCAACTTGGAGCTTCTTCAGCCTGTCCCTGTCCCACTCCCCAACCTCTCCACAGGCAGCACCATGCTCCCGTTGCCAGTGCCAGCGCCCCACTCTTGGCAAGCGCCAGGGATTTTATTGGCTGTTTGCTGACGGAGTTGGAAATTAACGTGATTATTTTGCACAGTAGTTGGCAGCATGTGTGGTGAGGAGAGCAAAATGCAGAGGAACTCGAAGTGAGGAGGTTTGGCATGGAGCGAAGTGTTTGGGAAGTTAAACAAAGTGTTTAATGCCTTGGAATGGTGATCTGCAGTCAGGGTCCCTGTCATGTGTGTGATGTCCTCTCAAGGCTGGGGCATGGTGGAGATGGGGCTTCACACTGGGCGCCAAGCAGCCAGTGCCCCTCAGGGGTGCCACCTGCATGCCCACCCGCCTGCCCGCGCTGATGGCAGGCACCCAGTGTGCCGTCTGGCATCCGCCACAGACAATGGCAGGCGGAAGCTCTCCCTCCCACGGTACCATACGGTGGCTTCTGTCACTGTGCCACCACAGGGAGAGGAATTCAGATGTGACAAGGCAGGTTCCTCTGGGCTGCATCCAAATACCCACCTAAGAATAGTTTCTCCCACCAGAAGGTTGGCTGGTCCCGGCCTTAGCACCCCCATTCCTCCTCTTGTCACCTGTTACCAGCTGCTGGTGATGGATGTGTGCGGAGCCATGGTGACATTTAGGAGGCACACAGCATGGTTCTTCTTCAGCCTCCAGCTGCCCCCCCACCTGCACAGAGGCAGAAGCCCTGGGTTCACTGACCTGCTCCTTCCCCTGTTCTAGCAGCCACTCTGCTCTTCCCATGCTGTCTAGGCGTAGCAGCTTTATCAGGTGGCAAACTTGGCTGGCTTTGTGTCACACACAGCCACAGCAGACACGCAGCTCTCAGCATTAGGTGGCAGAGCCCTGATGTCAGTCAGGATATGGCAAATCCCACGCACGGCATGGGGAGCTTCTGCTCGAGCAGCACGGTGCAGGAGCCTTCCTCCCTGTTTGCTTTCCATGGCAGACGTTTACCTTTGCACCAACGAGCTGGGGAGGGTTTCTTGCTGATGATAAGCCCAGCATTAATATGCAGATGAAATGCAAATCGGCCTAGATGAGAAATCCCGGTCGTCAGCAGAAGTCAAGGATTTCATCTAGCCTGATCTTGGACATAGCTTAAGCTCCTCAAAACAAGAACACGTAACTTGCTGCAAAGATTTCATCTCAATAACCCTTCCTGTCAACAAGCTACAGGAGCCTTTGTTTGCTTTCATGATGATGCTCAGGCTGAGGTGAAGTGCTTGGCATCAGTCTCCGTGCCCAAGAGCGTCCCTGCTGCGCTGCCGCAGTGCCCAGCCCCGCCTCTGCCACAAACTTCGGTGGAGAGGGCAAAGCTTCAGAAGAGCCACCCAAGCCCCAGATTTTGGTCAGAGGTGGCAGTGGCTCTGATTGCCTGTCACAAGGCTCTAAATCCAAATAACAGTAATAATTAATGGGCTTCAAAATCCATGAACTGCCCAGTTGAGGGCAGTTGGGGCAGGTTCAGCAGTGATGCCAAGTCCAGTGATAGCTCTTCTGCAGGTCCCACCTGAGAGGTGCAGTTGGCATCCACAGCAGGGCAGGACTGCAGCCAGCAGTGGGATGGTAGCAGATCTGCTCTTTGCTGCCCAGAACTCCATCAGTTCCTTTGCCAGGCAGGGGGGGTGATACTGGGGGTGTCCCCAGGCGGCTGTTCGGAAGGCACTTTGGGACACCGTGCACCAGCATTCAGGGATGGCATCTGCTGTGCAGCAGCCTCCAGACCACAAGTGCCATCAGGCTGCTGCTTTCCGGGCAGGCTGAGGGGCAGGCTTGGGCACAGAGGAGCAGCAGCAGCAACCAGCCTGCTTGGTAAGTGAGCACTTAATTAGCTTCTGTGTTAAAGCCTGGTCCCCAGGAGCTGTACATGAGAGCTGTGGGGACAGGAAAGCTTCTCCATCAAGAACAAGCCGGGAGACCGTGTGTTTCCCAGGCCTTCCTTCCAGAGCTGGAAAGCTTTCTTACCAGGAGCACAAGCCAAGAAATGCTGGCAGTGCCAGGCAGCTGAGCACAGCCCTCACTGCTCCATCCTTCCGCATAAATTACCTCAGGCTCTGAGCTAAACAAAGGGCCCTGAAATAATTCTGCATTTTAATAAAGTCAGCGTTGGAGCTGCTGTCATCCTCACAGAAAGGGAATTTGCATTTCTTTCTGCCAGCTCACTCTGCACAGCCTGCTGGCGCTGGGGACCAGCCGCGCTCTCCTGCACCCCACCAAGGACTGGGGTATGTTGTGTTGTTTAATCATTGTAACACCAGAAAGGCAGCACAGAGCTGCTCCAGCCCCAGACTGGGGACCACACCAGTGTCTCAGAAGCCCTCCAGTGTGCAGCTTGCCTAAAACACAGCACTCGAAAGGCTTCTACTGGTGCCCAAGTGTCTCTCCAGCCTCCCCAGCTGCTCTCCCGCGCTGCCCCGCAGCGCCATCCCGCTTGACGTGCCTGGGTGGAGGGAGGGAGAACCGGCACCGATGCTTCTGCTTTGTGTGTCTAAAATCTGGAAAGAAATGACCTGCAGCTCCTCCTCCCAAGGGAAAGACGTCGCCAGGGCTCAGAACCCATCCTTGGCTGTGCCTCCCGCAGACAGCGTGCGGTGAGCAGGTGAGCACCCAGTGAGCACGCAGTGAGCTACCCAAGGGTGCTCACTGCCCGGGGCTCCTTCGGCCCCAGGATGGCGGCAGGACACAGCCCATGCACCCCTTCTCCTGCAACAGTCCCTTAACTTACATTTCTCACCTCCCTGTGCTGGGCACACTGGCGATGGGGGGGTTCCAGTCTGGAGACCACTGCCTTTCCTCATGGGAGCTGAGACCAGGGCTAAAATGCAAACATCTCCTGCCAAGGGCTCAGGGGCTTCAGCAGGGCTAGGGACACCTGCCTGCTCCCAGGGTCACTGCCTTATTTTGTCAGTTTGCTGGCGGTCCCCAGCCCACAGAGCTCCTTCCCTCTGGTTCAGGGCTGCTGCAAACAGAGCTAAGCTCTGGCAGCAGTGCCCTGAGCATTCTTGATGCCCAGAAAGGGCTGCTGTGTGAGGTTGGCAGCAGCTCCTGCTCAGTCCCTCACCTGCATCCCACCTCCATCCCGCTCCCTTCTGCCATACCGGAGCCTCCCACTGCGGGGGAAAGCCCTGCTCATAGCTTTCAGCATGTTCAATTACTGTCAGTTAACGATGATTAATTTACAATTAAGGGCCTCTAAAGGGTAGTGTGTGTGTTAAATAAATATTGATCTTTCATTTATGGCCACAGATATATTACCCCTGCTACGGGAGGCGCGGTAGTGCCAGGAGCCAGCCACTGCTCTCCCAGTGTGGTGTGGGGAGAGCCAGGGGGGTTATCGAGAGACTGGGGGCTGCAGAGTCCAGCACAGCCTTGTCTCAGCTGGGAGCTTTGCAGGCTCAGGGCTGGATGAGGAGCACTGACTGTGATTGCTTGGTCCTGTTCCCAGTTGCAGCCAGCCTGTGGAGCAGGAGGTGCTGGGTGCTGGGAGCTGGTGCTTTCCTTTTTACATAGCTCCTAATTGGCCTTGTGAAATTAACTGCCCAGAGCCTGTCATGGCTTCGTTAGCAGCTGGACGCTCCCCAGACTCCTTATGGAATGTACCATGTGGTTTTCACCCAGTGTCAGATGTACTCTGGGGCTGTTCTGGCTGTCACAGTGACACCACAGTGCATGCATACATCACATGTGCCAGGGGAGGGCAGGTGCCCTAAGAGTCCTCCACAAAGGCACCTTCAGGTGATATCCACTGGGGTCTCAGGCAGGAGGGGGGTGTTGTTGAAGGTGGCTGGGAAAGACACTCATGAGAAGCAGTGTGAGGACACAAACAGGACAGACTCAGAGCTTGGCTTCTGAGTGAGCTCCATGCCCTGTGTCACTGTCCCTCCACAGCCTCCCTTGGCCTTGACCATCTCCTAACCATGGCTCCTCTGCTGTCCCAGGCTTTGGCCATACCTGAGTCTGGTACCAATAGCTGGGGCTTAGGAGCCTAGAGAAACATCTACACGTGGTGTGATCCATCCCAACGCAACAGGTACCAGAGCCAGCACGTCCTGACTGCTGGAGCTCATCAGGGTTTCCATAGCACCACAGCTCTCCTCTTTCCCATCTGGGATTCTTTTCCACCCATAGAAGTTTTAGGAGAAGGGAATGAGATCCCACCCCCACCTTCTGCTATGTCCCAGGCAGCTCCTGAGTGCTCACTGCTCCTTTTCTCCAGCACATTCCCAGTGGCTGCCCTCTCTCCAGGAGCTGGTCCCTTCTCCTCTGCAGTGCATTTCTCAGAGGCAGGCTCACAGGGAGAATATTGTCTCTGACTTTCTCTTTTATTTGAGGCATGTATTTAAAATGATGCTTTTGTTCCAAATGACTGAGTTGGTTCATTCAGAAGTGCAGTTTCTGTTTTTGAATCAGCGGAGCTGTTTATGCTCATAGTGTCCATAAAACTGTTATTTTAGTCCTGACACTGATGCTTATGAATAAAATTTAGATCTCATTCTGAAGTACATTAGCTGTAGCTATTTGGCTTCTTGTTAAAGCATTAATTTTTATTGAGAAGACTACACTGCCAAGCTGCTCCTTCTGCATCTTGCAGCAAACTAAGTACCTCAAAGTACAGGCTTTGGTAAGACCAAATCCCAGCTCATGCCCCCTGCCTCGTGCCCTCTGGTCCAAACACTCAGTTTGTGGCTGGTTCTGTTCTGCTGCTGGATTGAGGGAGGGAACTTCTTCTTTAACCTGGTGAACAGGGGTTGCTAGAGCAGCTGTGCCATGGCCCAGGAGGTGCTGGGGGGTCTGCTGGAGCCATCATTTAGCTGGCACAGCATTGCTTATTCATGACTGCTGGATGTTGGGTGTACTGGAGCCAATTAGCTCTCCCCTGTATTTATTGCACTTTTTTGCTTGAAGCAAGCTGTTAAATGTCAAAAATGCTTTAGCACTTTAGCAGAAAGATAATTTTTTAATAGATTCCACCTACAAAAAGGAGCTGACTGGCAGAATATTAAACTGAGGGAGATTTATTTTTAATCCATGCCTCCAAACAGCTTGAGATAACCATTTCTGCATGGCTCCTGGCTGACTAATGCTGCTGTCCCTTGCCTGTCCTCCTCACTTGGTGCAGTGGCAGCTGTGGCCTCTCACATCCCATTAACCTTGTCTGCAGAAGGGACACCTGGCCAAACCTGAGAATTAGCTCTTGTAATTAGGAGTGTAAACATCAGGTACTGCCTGCTAACATCCAAACCTCCCATCCCCACCTTCTCCTGGTGCTCTCAGGGCAGGCTTCTCCAGCCAGGCTCTTCCCATACATCAGCTTCCAACTGCATGTGAATTATCAGGCATATAAACCCCAGATCAAACCACAAGGAGCTCTTGGGGGGTCGGGGTGGGGGGGGTGGTTAGAGTGGCATTTTGAGGGCGCTGGTTGCATTCCAGGAAGAGGCTCCAGCTGTCAGTGAGGCTTGCCAGGCCCATGTGATGTCTTCTCCTCTTTAGAGCAGCTGATGGCCATGGCTTGTGTCTGGTAGCAGCAGAGCAGTTGTGTTCTTAACAGTGGTGATGGTTGTATCCTGGCACTGTGAGCTGATGGTACAGCACCAGGCCAGCATGCCCAGTGTTTCCTCAGGGAAGCTACCTGTGGTGGGCACAGGATGCCTTCTTGTCACCTTGGCCCATGGTGCTGCTTGGTTCCATATTTAGGCTAAGCAATATCTACCTGTTCTTAGCATCTGTAGAAGCTCCTTGATGCTGGTTGGAGCAATTAGGGCATTGTTCATAACACAGAAGGTTCTGAAAATCGAGGTGACTTCATTTGTTCCTCAGTAATATAATGAGCTATTTTGGGTGATGCTAGATTTAATGGCTAAATCAATATGTGTATTTAGTGTTGGGCTTTATTTTAGCACTAAGTGACATGAGATAAGCAGACTTAGAGAGTGTTAATTGGTTTGTGTTTAGCATTTACACTAATCAGAGTGTGCAGTGCTGCCCAGGGCTCTTCAGCACTGGTAATTCTGTTTATCTAAACCAGGGATTGTTGACTCTATTGACTGCAGGGTATCAGGCTGCTATTTTTTTCATTTACTTGAACGTTACACTGATGTGTGAATTTCAGAGTCCTGGCTAGATCTAAGCTGTGTTTGTGTATGGGGAAGAGTTGGCTCAACAAACCCCGGAGAAAGCAAAACACTAACAGGCACCTGCACCTCTGTGTACACACACAGTGTGTATGGATACAGAGAGAAGGTGGCTAAACAAGCCTTGAAGAAAACACTACACTAAGAGGCACCTGCATTGCCAGAGCCACCAGTGGACACCAGTATTACAGGTAAACTGGGGTTTTTTCCCCCTCTGTGGCTGGTCTCTTGCTCTGCTCTCCTTTTGAGACTGTGCCTAAGAGAAGATGAGCCTGTGTTCCCTTTCCCTGCCCAGTGTCTGCTGCACCAGGACAGAGCTGCCATCGCTGGCGTGTTCCTGGGATGACTCCACCAGTGTTGCCAGGCCCCATTGCTCTGTTTTCACCACCCAGACACAGGACACGGGATTTATGGGGTGAGATGTTTGTGCTGTGCAACCTGAGGAAGGATCTTGTTGAAGCCTGATAGGCAGTGTGGCTGTAGCCTGTGGGGTCTCTCCTGGGCACAAAAATGCCTGATGTGCTACAAGCCTCCTTTGCAGCCATAGCTGAGCTGCCTGGCCTGGGCTCACCTCTGCCTGTTGGTGACAGGAGCAGATGTCTGGGGCAAAGCCCAGTGGAGCATCCTGAAAGCCCACCCCAGCAGCATACTGCAGATGCCTTCAGAATGGCCTGGAAATGGCCTCTGCCACCCTCCCTTCACTGGCTCTTTTGAAATGGAGCTGCCTTTGGATCATTTAATTTTGATCTAAACATTTCCTTCCCAGCTGAGGTCTTGGAGAGCACAGGGAACACAGGTCTCTGGCTCCTGGCCCCATGCTGAGCCCTGCAAATAGAGCTGTCTACTGGAGGTGCTGACAGCCCTTCCTGCTGCTGGAAGCTGCCTCCTGGGCCACTCACAGGGCCCTTCCCTGCTGCAGACCACTGCTGGCTGTATCCCCTTGCAGAGGGGCAGGTGTCACCAGTAGACACTGGCACATGCAGAATCTGCGGTGCTGTCCCCCCCAGCAAGGATGCTCTGTAAAAGGAAGGTCAGACCCCACAGGCTGCTCCTCCTGGCTTCTCTCAGGCGTACTGGGAGGCAGAAGGAGATGAAACCCCTTTTATTTGCAAAGTGCTGTTTTATTGATTCATGCCCAACAGCCCCCACCTCAGTGGCTATGGCCGGGAGGGCAGAGTGCGGCTGCGTGCAATGGGAGCAGGGGGATGCCCGCAGCCGCTGTTACTTGGAGCTGCAGCAGCGTTTTGACAGCTCCTGAGACAGACATTAAATCACTTCTGTGGGGAGAGTGAGGGGATGTCACCGGGAAGGGATGTCACTGGGCAGGGATGTCGCTGGGCTTTGGCGAGGAAGCTGGGCTGTGCCGATTGCGGCGGCTGTGTGATCCAAGTCAGAATGAGAATCATAAATCTTGATTATTCTCTGTCTCAGCTGATTTGAACCAAATGCCTTGGACAGGGATACAGTTCACATCTCGCTGAAAACTGCAAAAAAACTGATTAAATGTACAAACTGATATAAATAGCACTCTGTCTGTGTTAATGCCCAAGCTGTCACTGCTGGGCGAGAGGACAGGGCTCTGTCCCAGGCCGGAGCAGCTTCCCGGGTGCTTTACGTGGCAACTCTCTCCCTGCTGGTGGTTTATTTTGGTGTTGCCCCTGCCATGATGGCTGCTATTCTAGAGCTGTCAATCACAAAGAGCAGCTCTGGCTCTGATTGCACTTTGCTTACAATTAAGCATCCTATAGAAAAATGGAAATGCTGGGTCATTAACATAAAGTAATAATAAGGTAAACCGTTCAATTATGGAGGAAAAGCCACTTTGAATAATAAGGATATTGTATGCCTAAAAGACATTCAGATGCCAGTGTATTACCATTTTTGCATACATAATAAATTAGTTTAAACCCCAAAATAATCGACAGAAGCAAATAATAAATAGCTGTGCCCTCGGCAGCAGCCTGGCTGTGCCCAGGGCAGGAGCAGCTCCTGGGTGGGAGTGGAAGGGTCTCAGACTGGTACAGTCCTTGGTGGTTACTTTGGGGGATGTTTGGCCACCGTGGGGATCATCTGAATGGGATCAGGGCAGTGTAGTGTGATCTCTCAATGCTTTGATGAAGCTCTGAAGAGATGAGAACTGCCACAGCCAGGAGCTGGGCAGAGCAGGAGCTTCTGGGAAGAGGCTGCTAAGGGGACTGGGACAAAGATGTCCCAGTCCCCTGGGAAATGCTACAGGCTAGGTGCAAACACTACGCTGCTGCAGACTGAAAATGGGATGTTGTGTTTTGGACAGCTGAGAGGTTGATGGAGTTGGGAAGATCTGACCACTCGACATCTGTGTGGAGAGATTTAGAACTTTGGGGCTTTGCCACATCAGCATCCATTGTCTTTGAGAGCCTGTCACCTCCTGCCAGGGGCCCATGCTCATAATTGCCCAGGTTTGAAGAGGCAGAAGGCCTCTTTTCCTGGCTGCCCCACGAGTTATTGTTCTGCCAGCCTTTATGGGAGGTTGTGCCAGAGGGTGACTCCTCTCCTTTCCCTGACCACCGGCGGTGCGAGAGCTCAGCACCAAGACATGTACAATTACTTCTGTTATTCAACCTGTTCTGCCGATATTGCTCCTCTGTTGTCCCTCTGTAACAATTCCCAACCTTTTTTTAGCTGTTGATGGCTTGTCTATTACTCTGGCAGTAGGTTGGGATGACGTTCAAGTACTTCTGCAGAGTGGAATGTGTTTATATTTACTGTTTTCTCCTGAAAAGCTTTTAGCAGGATGCAGCAATGCTGCTTGCACTTATTTAGCTATCGTTGGGTTTTGTTTTTTTTTTCCTTTTTACCTGAGAGAAGTAAATTTTCCACAAGATGAAAAAGAGCTTCTTGTGAGGGATAGTTCTGTGCCACCACATTTTCATAACCTTTTCTTTTTTCACCTGTGACTGGGATGTGGGTATTGGGACACTCCCAGTTTTTCAGGGCTGGTTTGTGTTTATTTGCTCGTTCAATAGCTTCTGTTTGCTTCCAAGCTGTCTGATCCCCTTCTGGAGGACCAGACCTCCCTTGAGTGAAGATCTCAAAATCCAGAGGGTAGACCTGTTTTCTCTGGGTTGGTTGCTTTTCTCAGGCCCTTCTCAGGATTTACTCCAAGGTGTGGACGTCCAGGTCTTCTCTCTTTCTCCTGTGACAGTGGAACATGAATGAGGAAGCACTGAAGGGACTTGTACTCATATGTTGAAGTGAAAGCTGGACACAGACCAGATTGCCTTGGTGGGACATTCCCAGGCAAAGGCCTAGGACTCACCACTGCCTTTGGCAGCATGTCCCTGCTCTAGCACACGTGTGAGAGGCAGGACACTCAGACTGGAGCTGCTTTGCCTTAGCTGTGATTAATGCAGTGATTAAAGCTGGTAGACAACACCGTGAGGTTCCCAGTGAACATCACACAGAGCTTCTGCAGCCAGGCTTAGTCAAAACCCTGCTTGCAGCAGGGTTAGACATGTCCCTTTCCAGCCCTGCTCACAACCTGCTTCATGGCTGAGTGCTGACCAACCATAAATCTTGCACTAAAGCTGGAGAGATTGAGCCAGGTTTATTCCTGGTCAAGTGATGTCACACTGAGCAGGCTTCTCCACCCAAGGGAAGAGCTCAGGAGTCAGCACACCCCATGCACTCTCCATGGCTGCTGGTGGAGAAGGTGGCAGCCACGGGCACCCCCCCGTTAGGAGGGCAGAGAAACTACAGCAGCACTCCTAATCTGAGCCAACCCAAACTGTGTGTGAGCTGTGCAGGCAGATAGGCGAGGGATTTTGGCACAAGGCAACAGCTGTATCCCAGTGGAGATCCACTTGAGGAAAGAACAGAAGAAAGCAAGATTTAGCATTAAGATCATAATTTCAGATTGCATTGTGTGAGCATCAACAATCTATATAGATGAGAGTCTTTGGGGAGCGCCGTGCTGTAAGAGCTATCCAAGCCAGCCCAAACAGCCAGGGTTATTTTTAATTGCAGCTGAATGGATCTAACCTTGTGATGTCTGTTCACAAAGCATTGCTGGATTAATACAGGTTCCATAGTTGCTTCTGCTAAAAGACTTTAATGGATCAGCTTAGTTCCCTGCTCCATGATTATCGTGTTCCTGCCTGCCTATCATGCAGGAGCCAGATGGCCCCAGTGAAATCAGAGCATATTTATATTTTTGTCTGCTACTCAGCCAGCTGCCCACTGATTTTGTTGCATAGTGGTAGGAGGAGAGGAGCCTTGGGTGAAGTTCACCCACCTCTTTCCCTAGCCCCGGTGTCTTCCCCACCTTCTAAAAGACCCCGGAGGACCCATGGATAGGGTCTCTGGCATGGCTTGCCCGGCTGGCCGAGGGCAGCAGCCCTGCTCCCACAGCTCCATCTCCTGGCACCGATTCAGCTGCTGCCTGGTGCACAGGGGAATGTTTTGGGTTCCGTCAGCAATGAGAGCCATTAAGAAGGTACAAGTACTAAAGAGATCCTGAGCGATGCCTATAAAACCTCTGAATCCCTGACAGAATCAATAGTGGGCTCTCAGGAGTCACTTCTTATCCAGGCCAACTTAAGCAGATGCCAATGAGCCGTTAAAGATTTTGCATTTTCTGGAGACACCGAATCCCTTCCACTGCAATTGCTGGGCTCTAGGCTGAGCCAGATGATGAAAAATCACAGGAGGAATAGACTCAATTCCAAAGGCATTTTCCTCAGCGTCTGGGAGAGTGGCTCTGGCGATGCTCCTATCCTTCCTCCATCTGTGTGCCCAGCCAGTGCTGGCAGTGCCCAGCGAGCCTGGGCTGTCTGATGTCTCTGGAGCAGAGCCCTGTCCTGCAGGGTCTGCTGCAAGGACAGGCACAGAATCCTCTGGCTTTCCCATCCTGCTCCTCCACTTTCTCAGTAAAGGAGCAGTGGAACCATGCCCTATGGAAGGGAGGTCCTGGGAGTGGCACCTGGGATGAGATGAGGCCTAGTGGCATCCTAGACAGGAGCTGTGAGTAGGCAGCAGCCCACTGGCACTGCCCAGCAGCCTGTGCTCCAGGCAGGTGTCCTGCTGCACACACTGGCCTCCTGTGGGGTAACTTTGCTGTGGACACAATTTCCAGTGTGGCATCTTGGTTACCATGGCAACAAGATGCTGCCACTCAACAGCATGGAGGATCAGCTCCACCCACAGTTACTCAACAGGCACCTGCGTCGGTATGGCAACGTGGACCCTTCTCCATCCTGTACCACCGCAACAGAGGGCTGGTGCAGGCTGAGCATGGAGCACTGGGGGCATGCTTGGGGACAGCAAGATGCTGCTGAGCCCCAGCTGCTCCCCATCCCCCTACTGCAGTGGGAGACAGGGCTGATCCTGATCTGACTGTCATGTCCTAGGCTCACGAGTCTTACATGGCCTGGGAGACCCTAAGGAGAAGCTCCACAGTGCCCTGCTGGCCCAGAGCAAGGAAAGTTTATTGCAATCTCAGCTGCTCCCATGGGATTGTTTTGCTTGAGCACCAAATGGCTTTGCAAACTCTGTGACAAGCGAAAGCTGCTGGCTCTGGAGAGGGAGACCAGCAGTCCCAGCACCCCTTAATTTGGGGTGCTGAGATGTACCAGAGCAGAGCTCAAGTCAGAGAAGGGCAGTTCATCCCTTTCTCCCACAGCCACCAGCTTCCAAACCATTAAACTCTTCCAGTGAGTCTCCTGAGGGAGATCTGTTTTGCTTTAGCCCCGGTCTGAGCTGGCACCCGCTTCTCTCAGAGTGCTTTACAATTTGCATTTAATGTTTTTGAGCAGACATGTGGAAGCTGTTTGAATTAAAGCAGGATGAATCTATTAGGCAGCGACAGATGCAAGTTTTGTGTCTCTTATTAGAAGGGATTGGATTCTGAGGTTTAGTGATGTGCAAAGGATTGGACTTTGGAGAGATTAAAATTATTTTCAGCGTTAAGCACAATATTTCTAAGCTAATGCACTCAGTCTTGAATATAGATTCACAGACCAAAAAGATTATGAAACATTAAACCTATGTAAATTCAGCTGTAAATTTATGTTTGAACAAATTCAACAAGAGATTTGACTTGAGGGCTTACAGCAAATAGGTTCTGCTTTTAATGCATGTTGCAGGCTTGGGTTGCAACGCCGTTCTCCCCTTGAAAGTCCCACGCCTGCTGAATTACTGGCAGGTCACAGTTGACAGCTCAAGCAATTATACTGGAATGTGTTAATAACAAAAAGGAAAATTGCTTCGTGTTTGTCTTTCCAGAAGACAAAAGCAGATGTTTGCTGCACCCTGAGGAGCAGCAGAGATGAGCACCACGGGCAGGTGACTCTGTTGCAGCACCTGGCTGCCATTGCCTCTTCCGCGTGGCAGTCGCTCAAATCCGTGCCCTTCTCAGTGGTTCTCCAAGCCCTGGGAGTTGCTGTGGACTTCTTTTTTTTCCCCTTCTCTCTTGTTGAGAACATGAAAATGCAGTTGACAAAGAGTCCTTTTGAGAGGGATTGCAGGCAACCTGCAACATCGTGAGCAAGCTGCCTACACAGAGATAAATGACAGCTGTGAGTGAAGGAATAAACAAGATAATCTGGATTTAAATAAAGCACGAGGGGATTTTGGCAATGTGCAAATTCACAAATTTATAAAAGTGTCCTTTGAAAATAAAGAGCTTGTCTGAAGTCAGCAGTTAAGGACAATTACCACAGCACATTTTCCCAATGAGGGCTTAGAGCTGGCCTTTGCCACAAAGCACAGAGGACCAGGAGCCAGCTGTCCTGCCCATCATGGCACAGCGCCCAGGGGCCCTTCCTAGGCACAGAGCAGAAAATGGGAAGACACCACATTAGCGGCACCCTGTCCAGTTGGGGGTTTGTGGGAGCTGGAGCAGTTCTTGGGGGCAGGCAAAGCATCCCTCAGCCTCCAGGCCACAGGGCTGAGGAGTTAATAGGGAAGGACAGACAGAGCGGAAGCCAAGCAAGCACTCGGTGGTAGATACCTCATCATCCCTGGGTCCAAGCTCAGGGATGGCAATAGAAGTTTGATTTTGGTGTTGCACAGCACAGAGATGCTGCTGCTAACCGGCACAAAGACATGAAGCTCACTCACCCTCATAGCTGAGCTAAAGGAGCCATTGGTGATGGGTGGTGGTGGAGTTCCTTCCAGTGACGTGATCACCCTTCTTTTTGGGTGGGTAGTGATGGAGATGGACAGGAAGCTCTCATCTGCAACAGGACATGCTGGCTTCTGGGGCTGACAGGCACCAGCCCCTTTCACAGCTGCCATTGCAAGGTGGGAGCTCAGCAAGGAGGTCCAGGTGCCTGCCTGGGGAAGGGAACACCTTGAATGTCACTCTGAAGCAAGGCACAGTTTGGGAAAAAGCATTTGAAGGGGCTGCAGGTAGGAGCTGGAGAGGGACTTCTGACAAAGGCATGGAGTGACAGCACAAGGGGTAATGGCTTCAAACTGGAAGAAGCTGGATTTAGGTCAGACACAAGGAAGAAATCTTCCCCGTGAGGGGGTGGTGAGGCACTGGAGCAGGTTACCCAGAGAAGTTGTGGAGGTTCCAAGCTTGGAATTGTTCAAAGCAGGGTTGGATGGGTCCTTGAGAAACCTGATCTAGTGGGAGGTGTCCCTGGCCATGGCAGGGGGACTGGAACGAGATGATCTCTAAGGTCTTTTCCAACCCAAACCTTTCTTTGACTCTATGATTTCTGCCTGTGCATGCCAGAGCTGCAGGGTTCCAGTGCTCTGCAGGACCAGAGGTGCCTCGAGGAGACTGCAGCTCCCAGCATTATCCTCCAAACTACAACAAAAGCTGAATCTGCCTCTCCTCCACTTTTTGCATGATCACCACTTCCCTGCTGCCTCTCCTCAGTGCCAGCCCAGCTACCCATTAGTCTTTATTGTGCACTGAATTAAACACAGTCCTTAAATGTGGCACCCCTTTCAGATTATTAGCTCTGCAATATCTTGGCTCCTGTTTATTGTGATAACATCATCTGAAGGGGCTATTGTAATTAACAGTTTTGTTTGTACTTCTTTTATAAACCCCTGGTGTGTTTGCTTTATAGCTTGAACATCAGCCACTACAACTTGCTTCTAGTGTGTGGTCTGGAGTGTCCCCATCAGAGGCATTGAGGTTTCAGCTTGGTTTGGGTTTTCAGCAGCAGCTTATTGAAATCATCACATAAGGTTAAAAACTAAGCGAGTGTAATATTGAAGGCAATCATCTTGCCCTGACCCTAGAGGGGACCAAAATCCTTGTTTACCAAACTATCCATGAAGGAGCTATTCCAGGACCTGGAAGTGGCAGGAAGGAGAGGTAAATGTGATCCAGGCTGTCACCAGCCCCTGCCAGCAGAGGACCAACAGGGGGGGCAGCATAGTGAAGGAGAGTAGCAGAACTTGAACTGTGATCCATTTTCATCTCTCTTAAAGCATTGTCATCTGAAACCCCACAAATCACAGACATAATCCATAACACTGAGCAAATGAAGCCTTCTGCCTGCACTGAGCACCTGCCCACAAATGTGGGCTGCAGATAGATCCCAGCATTGCAGGGATGCTGGTGAGGGGAAGCAGGAGCAAGTGCAGGACAGACCCTGTCAGTTACACCCATCTACACAGCCAGAGCATTGGCACAAGGGGCTGGGACCCAGCCAGCCCTCAGTTCCTCTGAGCTTTGTCTCTGAGCCTCCACAAGTACTTGTTTGCAGAGCGGCATCTTGTCCGCTGGGAGAGCCCAGATACAAAGATGTGTTACCAAGCCTCAGTAAGCCAGAGGCTGTGGTTAGACCAGTCCAGGGAGCAGCCACGGTGCTAAGTGGCCATGCAGAGTGTTCCCCAACCTAGGAGTCCCCAGGGACTCCCTGCCCCCCTCTCCCCAGAGCCTCACTGTAGAGCAGATGTGTCCAGGTGGGCCAGAGCAGTTTTGTGCCATGCCTGGGGGCCAAACAGATGACAACGATGGTCCCCTTGAGCCCTGTTGTCTGAGAGTCTATTGCTCATAGTCCAGCAGAGCTTCTTTTTGGCCACATTTTGACATTTGACAGCCTGCTGCATGCTGCCGGGGTGTCTGACTCAGAGGAGCACACACAAGCCAACTCTGCCTGCCTAGTACCTCCTTCTGCTCAGACACTTGCACAGGAAAACAGCTTCTCCTGTCTGAGAAGCACAGACCAGTGTGTGGGGCTGCCATGCATGTCTTGGGGTGACTGGACACCAGGGTAGTTCCCCATAATGCCCACAACGTAGGTTCACTGTCATCCTGCTGGTCCTCTTTGTTCCTCTTGTCTCAAAGCGCTGATCCAAGCTCCCAGGAACGGGACATGGCCCAGATCAGCCTCCACAGAGCTTCACCACCCCATTATCAAACTCGAGACCATCCTGGCCTGGAAGGGATATTATGGGAGAGACTGCCATAAACTGAAATCTTCAGCATTCCTCTGGAGAGCTGGCAAAGGGAGAATCAGAACTGGTCTGGCCCTTTCAAGCTTTACTGTGGAGTAAAGTAAAGACCCAGGTAAAGGGGAAAGGCTGGCAGATGCATTCTCCCCTCCTCATGGAGCAGGACAGCAATGACTGCAGAATCAGAGTGGAGGAGTAAAGCTGCCCAAACAGAGAGGCCAGTCCATGGCCCCTGTTTCTGCTTGATGTCTTTGAGCAGAAAATTCAGCAAGACAGGACTGACTGGTCACCACCTCTAGAGCTGCCACTAACTGCAGAGATTTGGAATGTTAAACGTATCAGAACTTTCTACTGTGGTAGTATTTGATTGAATTTTCGGTGATGGGAAGCAGGAAAGGAGCATGGGCAGAGTAATTCCACAGCAGGCCTCCCCCCACCCCAAACACTCTCCCATTACTGACCAGCATCCAAGACAGGCAGCCTGGCAGGAGAACTCCTAGCCAGCATGCAGGCTGCATTTGTGTCTCTGAGGTGGCAACTGGGAACTGGGAGAGCTCGGGTTAGCTGGGGCAGCCAGCAGCAGGGCAGGTGTCTGCGGCCAGCTCCCTTACAGGGGAGGGGCAGCCCAATGCTAGCTGCAGCTGATGATAAAATAACTGTTTTGTGGAGCAAGGAACAGAAGAGTAACAGATTGATTCTGGTAATTAATGGTTCAATACAAACCTGTTGTGGGAGTGCCTGGGGCAGAGGCACTGGATTGGAAGTGCCTTTATTCCCTGGTGTCAGCTCTCTGCCTCGCTCCTCCGCCTGTTCTTGCACAGCCCCCGGTGCCGAATGCTGCTCAGCTGGGCTCTCAGTAAGGCCTCCCACTCCTCTTCCGGATGCTCCTTGGGGCAGGGATTGTGGCTGTCCGGGCAGTGTTCATCCCAAAAGGGATGGAAACCTCCTCCAGCCACAGCCAGAGTGGTTTCCAGTGCCAGTCCTCACTGGGAGTGGATTCCTGCACTACTCAGAAGCTGGCGGTTGGCGCTGGGGCTTGTGAGAGCAGCTGCACAGAGCAGTGCTGAACCCCCAAGCAGCTGCCAGCCCTCCTTCCCTTCAGCTACACTCCTTCCTCCCACTGTCATACCAAGGCTGAAATCTAATTTCCATGCAGAAGTTCTAGCACTTCAGTTCCAAGTTTGTTAAGCAATATATTAAAAGAGGAAAAATTGAAGAAGAGATTTTACACAACCACACTGGCATTTTGTGGATGCCATGGAAAGGTTGGGAGCAGGACAAGCTGGCAGTGCAGGACTGCTGTGTCAAGAAGGCAGCTCTGGTGGGACACAGTGCTAGAGGGACACAGTGCTACAGGGATGAGCTCCCTGGCACAATCTGACCACCACTGTGCTGGTCTTGAAATGTGTGAGCTGGATTCCTGTAGCCCTACTCTTCTAAGACCTCCATTTTCTAGGACTCAACTGGAGATTCCTCAACAGGAAAACTGCGGGAAGCAAGGGAGCCATAGGACCCTCTGACCACTTCATCCAAAAAGGCTGGAGCAGCCCTGTGGCAGCACAAAACCAACCTTCACTGTCACCTTGATGGGAGACCTGGCAGCTCCTAAGTGAAAGGATTGCACCAGCAAGAAGCACTCAGACTGTGTTTAGGTGTAAAACAGCTAAGTGTGAGGACAGACTGAGGGAGCTGAGTCCCTTTGGCTGGAGAGGAGAAAACTGAGAGGTGACCTCATTCATGTTGATAAAGATGTGCAGGGCAGTGTCAAGAGGATGGAGCCAGGCTCTGCTCAGTGATGTCCAGTGATAGGACGAGGGGCAACAGGTGCAAGCTGGAGCAGAGGACGTTCCATGTGAACATGAGGAAAAACTTTGTCACTATGAGGGTGACAAAACATTGGTACAGGCTGCCCAGAGAGGCTGTGGAGTTGCCTCTGGAGACATTCAAAACCCCCCACCTGTACACATTGCTTTAGGTGATCCTGCTCTGGCAGGAGGGTTGGACTGGATGATCTCTTGAAGTCTCTTCCAACCCCTAATATTCTGTGATTCTGTGATTTAGCAGCTACAAACAGAAGGCAGTTCTGCAGACCAGGCTGGCTGGGCCCTGCCAGCCACAACTGCTCACAGGCTCAGCTGCCTAGCTCCTGGAATGGCTGCATCCTGCAGCTTAGGGCTTTGACATCAGCAGCACTGCGGTTGCCAGCGGCCAAGGTGCTCTCACAGAGCCGTTTCCAGCTGGTTGACATTGTTCCTCACCATATGTTTGTACTAAAAATAGTTGCAATGTGAAGGGATGAACCTGCAGGCCCCTGAGCATTGCCACCCTCTGTGTCTGCTGCAGGGCACCTGCCCAGTCCTTCCCAGACACAGCACCACCAAGAACTGTGTCTCTGGGGCAAATTAGCCAAAGCAGGTTAAACAAACTACACTTTGTGTGGGTGTGCCTTGGCAGGGGTGTTTGAAAATGTTAAGCTAAAAATGCTGGTAAAACACACTTAAGAGGCAGCCTTGTTAACCATGAGCCAGCAATGTGCTGGCACAGCCAAGAGGGCCAATGGTGTCCTGGGCTGCATGGAGCCTGACCAGCAGTGTCCTCTTCTGCCCTAGGGAGGCCCTGGAGTACTGGGTCCAGTCCTGAGCTCCTCAGTCAAAGAGAGACAGGCAACTACTGGAGAGAGTCCAACAAAGGCTGCAAACATGCTGAGGAGCCTGGAACATCTCTGTGAGGAAGAAATGCTGCTGAGCCTGGAGAAGAGCAGCCTGAGAAGGAATCTAATCAATGCTGAGCAAGAGCTAAAGGGTGGGAGGAAAGAGGATGGGGGCAGACTCTTTTCAGTGGTGCTCAATGACAGGACAAGGGACAACTGGGACTCAGGAACAAAGTGGGACTCAGGAAGTTCCATCTGAAGAGGGAAAAATTCTTTGCCATGTGGGTACCGGAGCCTTGGAGCAGGCTGCCCAGAGAGGTTGTAGAGTGTCCTTTTCTGGAGAGAATGCAAACATTGTGGCAAGCTGCTATGGGTGAACATGCTTTAGCACAAGGTTGGACTGGATGATCTCCAGAGGTGCCTTCTAACCCCTGCCATTCCTTTTAGCATTTCTGCTTCAGATGACACAGAGAGGCCCAGACTGGAGCCCTACAGGGCAGGGGGGCAGAGTGGCATGGCTGGGACTGGCCATGTCCATGGCATGTGTAGGAGCTGCAGATGGGTGGGTACCTGGCTCATGGCACTGCCCTCCAGACAGCTGCTGAGGAGCTGCAAAAGTGGCTGTAGTGCTCTTGCAGGGACATCATTTAACACCTTCTGGCTTGCTATGATAATCTTTAACTGGGGGCAGCTGGGACAAGCATTTACCTCTTCATTTCCTTAGATATAAATGCTATCTGGCTGCAGTTCCACCTTACAAATGGTAATACGCTATCCAGGAAACTCTTGCTCCATGCTAATTTATCCAGCAGGCAAATTCCTTTTGGCTAATAAAAGTGCTTGCACGGGAAGCTCAAAACCCAGCAGCGATTAATTATTGACAGAGCATGTGAATTAGAGATAAAAGAAAAGTCATTCTTTCTAACACACAAGATAGTAAATAAATTTAATTATTGTACTAGAAGCAAGGGATCTTATTCTGTATTAAGTTTTATTAGCTGAGACATTTAAAAGCATGTCATCATAACAAAAAGGTCTTGTGTAATCCTAACTGCACCATTCTGCTACAAGGCTCTGAAGTGAATGGGCTTAATTGAGCCCCTGGCAGCACCTGGCTGCTGAGCAGACAGGTATTGTGCAGGTTTAGTGCCAATTAACTTCTGCCTACACATGCCCATGGTGAACGGGTTGTGCAATGTGCTACCAAGGCTCAACGAACGCTTTGGCCGAGAAGAGACAAAGCCAGAAGTGCTTTGGTTGCTGGGGCACGCTGTTATGGCAGCATCTCTCCTCCTCCTGAGTGTCCTGCCAGCATCTGCTTGTGGCAGGAGGGATGCCAAGGTGTCCGCCCTTGCCTGGCCCCTTGCTAACCACCCCTCCTCTGCTTCTGCGCAGGAATGTGATGCCCAAGACTCTGGAGGGGCAGATCACCATGGAGAAGACCCCCAGCTACTTTGTGACCAACGAGGCCCCCAAACGCATTCACTCCATGGCCAAGGACACGAAGCTGATCGTGGTGGTGAGGAACCCTGTCACCAGGGCCATCTCTGACTACACGCAGACGCTCTCCAAGAAGCCAGAGATCCCCACCTTCGAGGTGCTGGCCTTCAAGAACCGGACCCTGGGGCTGATCGATGCCTCCTGGAGTGCAATCCGCATTGGGATCTATGCCCTGCACTTGGAGAACTGGCTCCAGTACTTCCCTCTCTCCCAAATCCTTTTTGTCAGTGGTGAGAGGCTCATCACTGACCCAGCTGGGGAGATGGCCAAAGTTCAGGACTTCTTAGGCCTCAAGAGGATTGTGACAGAGAAACATTTTTATTTTAATAAAACCAAGGGATTCCCCTGTCTAAAGAAGCCAGAGGACAGCAGTGCTCCCCGCTGCTTGGGCAAGTCCAAGGGTCGAACTCACCCCAAAATTGACCCAGATGTCATCCACAGACTGCGGAAGTTTTACAAACCCTTCAATGTCATGTTCTACCAAATGACAGGCCAGGATTTCCAGTGGGAGCAGGAAGAAAGTGATAAGTAGAACCACGACATCAGGAAAAAAGCTCTTTTCTTTTGAGATGAGAATCATCCTTAGAGACCCAAAATTTGCTCGGGGCTGAGCCTCAGCCTTGGAAGTGCAAGACTCTTGCGCTGTCAGGGTTGCAGGCCAAGCTGCTCCAAGATTCCAGCTCTGGAACCTTAGTGGCATGTCACCTCAGGTTGCACATGGGCTGAGGAGTTGGTGGGGGGTGGCTGGGAGGAGAAGGAAGCATTTGTGTCAACATTTTGCTGCTGGTGTCCCGCTCACAGCCAGGCAGGTAGGACCAGCACCTCCTGCCACATGCAGCTGGGCAGGAGCGTGGCTCACAAAACCCAGCAGCACTGGAACAAACCCGTAGGTTTGAATTCTCCTGCCCTGGCTTTTAGTTTTGCCCAAACAGCAGCATCAGATTTGGTGAATTCAGGACACATGCATTCACGTGCACGTTGGTACTTGTATGTGGAAGGAACCAAGCCAGAAGTGCTGCAGAGGAACTATTTACAGGAACTTCATTTGCACCAGACATTTCAATTACTCGTTGCACTAGAACTCCTATTTACCAAGTGCCACAAAAGACCAGGGCCTGATCCTCCTCCAGCTGATGGGTGCATCCCCACCACTGGCAGAGAGTCGTTCCTGCTTTGCTGGGATGCTCAGTGAGATCAGAACTGGGGCCTCCCCCAGACGCCCCCATTCCTGGGACCATCCCCAGGCACAAGCTCGAAGCACACCAGGGCCTCACTGTGTGGCCAAGCTGCCAAGGCACAGTGCAGAGCCCATGCAGCGCCTCCCACCCAGACTGTGCCATGCCCTGCTCCATGGTTCGGAGCCAGGTGTTCCTGATGGGCACTGGGTGGCCCACCACAGGGCAGAGGTGTGGGAACAGCCCCAGTGTAGGGTCTGGGCAGGACCGATCCCTGGGGTTCCTGGCACTGCCCTTCATTTGCACCTTGAAAACATGATCTCCGCTGCCTGCTGCTGACAGGTTGGCAGAACGGGGGAGCAGCTCCACTTCAGAATTCCAATTCAGCAATCAATTCTGAGGGTGAGCATGGCTCTGCACAAGTATGTGTACTTTCTAGGGGAAATGACCAAGGCAACCACTTTTGCAAATCCTGGTAGAAACTGTAGAATAAACACATATCCCAACTGGCTCATCCGGCGAGGCGCTGGGAGCTGCGCACTGGAAGCAGTGGAGAGCAGAGCAGCAGTGCTTTGACACGGCTGTGCTGTTCTCAGCACCATCACACAGAGAAAACCAGCCAGAGAGGGGAAATAAAAGAAAACATGGAGCTGCTTGCTGCTGCTGCTGCTGCAATGTTCCCTTTGCTTGGGTGACTTCTGATGGCACTCAGACATCACCGTCTGCCTGCTTCAGTTTCACGCGTGGTGAGGATGGCTCAAAGGGAGTGCAGCTGTGTCCCTCTTCCCCTTTCGAGTGGCAGGTCCCTGGCTGTTGGAAGGCAGTAGAGGTGTGATGTGAGATTGCTGTGGGAGACTCAGTTTTGATTAAGGTGGGAAGAAATCCCTGCTGATCCAGGCAAGCAAGTGAAACGCCTGGGTAACGAGCTGAGCCTGCTCTGGCTTTCGCAACCTGTCGCGTGGTTCGTTACGCCCTGAAGTGCTGCTGGAGCCTTGGACTGGGTGAAAAAGAACTGAAGCTGTTTGGAAAATGGTCACTGTGGGCCAGGCTGGAGGGACACTGCAAGGTCCCTGCTCACGCCACCTTAGTTCCTATTAGCCTGATTAGATTAAAAAAGCATCTCCTGATGTAACACAGGTGTCACAGACCCACAAATTCTTACGTGAAATTTGGAAGTGTGTAATAGGAATTATTTCACAGTGTCTCACTGAAATGTCAGCTCAGCTCCTAGGTGAGAGCTGCTGTCCCACAGTTTGGTGCAAGCTGCTTGAAGGAGTCGAGGACAAGGGGCTGGTCCAGGCCCCTCACCACAGGGACTTTCAGACATTTTCACCTGTTCCAGGGTGCTACAGCTGTGACACTGCTAGCACTGCTGGCTGTGAGTGGAGCCTGCTGGGGGAAATGGAGGGACCAGTGACCCTGGCTCTACTGGAGAGGCTCATCTCTGGGGGATTCTTGTCTGGGCTCATGGCATGGCCAGGATCTGGCAGGTCGGCACTGCATGTGACCACAGCTGTTACAGCCGTTAGTATGGTACTGGGCAACACCTCTGTGGCCAAAGCTTGGACAGTCAAATTTCATCCACAGCTTAACTAGGAGCAGCTTTTCTCTGATATGGGTCTCATTACACTTGGAAGAGCCCCTGAGACCTCCTCCCTACCCAGGAGGTATCCCTGCAAACCCAGCCTTGGTCTGGTCTGGTCTGAGCCCTGCCCCATCATGTCTCCCTGGGCAGCTCAGGTCAGCTTCCCTGGGAAGCACCTCTGGTCCTTGACTGCCATCAAGCCACTGTCACTGTTCTCCTTGTGCTCCTTGCTGGAGGGATAGGAGATCCAAACCTATGTGTTTGAGAACTACAGTTCAGTGAAGCACCCCAGTGGGGAAGCCATGGTGTGTGCTGGACCAGGCAGGAGCAACCATCCTGCAGTGGCACTAGGTGCAGTCGTGCCTGGAGCTCAGTCCTGCAGCCAGAGTGAGGATGTGGAGGAGGGATCCAGAGAGGGATTGCCACAGCGGGGCCCCATCCCCAGAAGGAGCCACCCCATAGTTGGTGGTGCTGGACCTGCCCATGCCTCACTCCCCTGCCTCTGCTCTCACTCCCTCTCTTTCTGCCATATCTCCAGAGGTTTATTTTTGATACTGGTGCCATCTCCAGCTCGGGAAGAGCCACTGAGCACCCGGGTGGGAGATGAGGCCCAGCATGGTGGAACAAGACCCTTCTGGGTGCCACCAACATGCCATCAGCCCCTTGGTGGTGCTGGCAGGGAGTGGGATGTGCCAGTCAACATGGGCTGGGGGCACAGAGGGCTCTGTGGGAGGTATCTTGTTCTGTTTTCCTGAGCTGTGTACCGTGCCACTGCCACACTCGAAGCAGGGGCTGGCAGAGCAGGGGGTCTTTCCTGGTTGGCAGCCAGTGGCCTGCCAGATGAGAGAGAGTCAGGTTAATAACACTTTCTTCTTCTTCTTCTTCTTCTTTTNNNNTTTTTTTTTTTAAACTATTTAAATGTCAGCATTAGTATACACAGGAAATTGAATTTTGTATTTGATTTCAATTAGCAAAGCATAAATTATATTTAATTTTATACACAGACTGGGTGATTCATTGTTCTGGAAAAGCTGGTACTTCATGGTTCAGAGACTGGAAATGGAGAGTTAGGGTGTGTTGTTTTGTTTTTTTAATGAAACCAAACTGCTGTGCTCTCACCTCCTCCCAAACGTGTCTGTCTTTCAGTGTCACTCTGTACCTGAGTATGAAAATCCTCAACTGAACACTTGAACCCACAGCACTAAACAATAAAACATTGTAGCAGCTGCATTTCTCTGCTCCTTTTCTCCTGCACGCCCCCCAGCAGCACCAGCACCCTCCAGCAGCCAAACCATGGTGGGCACTGGCCAAGACCCTCCACCAGCCAGTCCAGACACCAAGCAGGATGTGGCCCCACCAGTGCCAAAAGGGCTGAGGCTTCCCTCAGCCATGCCACACCCAGGACATGTACCTAGGCCTAGGACCAGGACCACCTGGGCATCTGGGGGAGTTCCCAGCCTGTTTGGCATCATCCTAAGAGATGCTCTGCATGGGATCAGGTCAGGAACCCATGGAGAGCAGAAACTCTGCTTTCCTCTTCAGGGAGAGACCAGCCACTGGCCCCCAGATCCAGAGCTGTCTCAATTGCAGTCCTGCAGTAGGAGATAGCAGGATGTGTCCATGTTGCCGTGTGGGGGACAACAGGATGTGTCCATCTCCCTCTGATGAGGGACAGCAGGATGTGCCCATCTCCCTCTGATCAGCGACAGCAGGACGTGTCTATGTCCCTGTGTGTGGGACAGCAGGATGTGTCCATGTCCTTGTCCTGGGGGACAGCAGGATATGCCCATCTCCCTCTGATGAGGGACAGCAGATGTGTCCATCTCTCTCTGATGTGGGACAGCAGGATGCATCCATGTCCCTCTGATGGGGGACAACAGATTGTGTCCATCTCCCTCTGATGGGGGACAGCAGGATGTGTCCATCTCCCTCTGATGGGGGACAGCAGGATGTATCCATGTCCCTCTGATGAGGGACAGCAGGATGTGTCCATGGCCCTCTGATGGGGGACAGCAGGATGTGTCCATGGCCCTCTGATGGGGGACAGCAGGATGTGTCCATGGCCCTCTGATGGGGGACAGCAGGATGTGTCCATGGTCCTCTGATGGGGGACAGCAGGATGTGTTCATCTCTCTCTGATGTGGGACAGCAGGATGTGACCATGTCCCTCTGATGAGCTTGGCCCTGCAGTGGGGCACAGCAGCACTTTCCCCACTGACCTCGCAGGTTGGGATGCACCTCCCACGGTGGCAAAGAACAAATCCCTGAACAATGCCCAGGAAGTTTTGCTGCTGCTGCTGCCGCGTAAAATCATTGCATCATAAAAGGCAAGCAAGGGCCAGCTGCCAGGCAAAGAAATTAGGAGGAAAATTTTTTCATCTTATTTTCTGTGCACAATTTCCAGCTAGTTTGGAAAGAAAGAAGGAAAAAAAAAAAAAAAGCCATTTCACAGCACGGCCCTATTGTGTCATCTGATAAAAACCACTGAAAAACTTTTATCAGCAAAATTAGGAAGTAGTGAACTATAAAATTGCTAATTATTTTCTAGTAAATTTACTTTTAAATAACTTTCGACACCAATTACAGGCACCATTAAGCACCATTAACACTGGGTGTATTTACCAAACAAGGATGGAGTGCTTCTTATTCAAATCAAGATCATTTTGGTGCAGATTTTGTTGTTTGGAAAGCAGTCCCCTCTTAACCAGAGGTTTAAAAAGATGGTCAGCAGATCAGTTACACCTCGGAAGTAGTGAGAATGCAGCTCTTTGAGATGTGACGTGATAGAATCATAGAATCGAGCGGGTTGGAAGAGGCCTCCAAGATCACCCAGTGCAACCTATCACCCAGCCCTCTGCCCTCCACACAACCCCCTGTGTGAGCAGGCACAGAGCGATCTGCCTCGGCAGCGCCCGCACCTTGGCGTGGGGGCAGGGCTGATGGGTCCCTCTCATGAAAACCCTGAGGAAGCAAGTCCCATGTTTAGCTGCTTCAGTTGTCTCTTGCAGGGTCTCCTTCCCCTGCTCCATGCAGGGCATTATCACCCTTTGCACGCCCCTTCATGTTTGGCCCCAGCATCGCTCCTCCTGGCAACCCGCTGCTGTTTTCTCTCTCCATCACTCCAGCCTGGAGCCTTTCGCCCTCTCCAGGGTTTTGCTCCCCAGAGGACAGGCTCGGCTCTGCAAAGCAGTCACCTGCTCCCTCCACGTTGGAGAACATGTGTTGTGGCCTCGGTGCTGTGGGCTACCCCGGTGCTGGCGCCACAAAAGCCCTAGTCCTGGCACCGGGCTGGTCGGAGGCAAGTGCCTGGTAATTAGCCGTTGCCAGGCGGCTGTCAGGAAGCTGGCTGCAAAGCTGTTACCTGCTCCCACTTTCCTGCTGTTATCTCTGACATCCTCATTATTTATTAACTGCCCTGTACCCAACAGGCTGCCACTGATGCAGAGATGCTGTGATTATGCAGGTTCGATATTCCACCTGCCTTCCAAGGTCACATCCTCCAGGATGTCTTGCGAACCAGACTGAAGAGGTACCAGCAAAGATGCAACATGCTCCGGATGTGCCGATGCCAGGTCTCAAACAGAGCCCTTTGAATAAGGATGACATACTGTATGGTGATAGAAGACCCTGTGGCTCGTTGCTTTTCCCCAGCCCATGTGCAGCGCTGAGCTCTGCATCTGGATCAGCAAGGAGAGGAAACCAGAGCACCAAGCAGGAGCTCCAGCCATCAGTTCTCTCATACTGGAGCAGTGAGTCCTCCTGACACATGAGTCAGGAGAAGAACAGCTTGGGGATTTTTTTAGCTGCCTAGGTTACAAACCCACGATGACCTGTTGCAGCTTCATCAGCACAAAAAAAAACAAAACAAAAAAAAAACAAACAAAAAAACCCCAACCTTAACAAACCTCCCTTTTCCAGCTCCCTGCCCTCTACTGCTGCCCCCCCTTCCTGCTGCTGGCTTCCTGTGACCCCTGTATGTGTGGTGGATTTTGCGCCTTGTACCAGCAGGCTGCTGCATCCCAGTTGTGCCAGGCAGAAACATAAAACAAAGCAATTCTCTCACCTCTCCAGCTTTCCTGGTGCCTTTTGCTCAGGGTTTGATTTTTTGAGGGGTGTTTGGTGACCTCTATGAGTCACTTGCTGGAGAAAAATATAAAATCAGAAAATTCTTGATGCCTTTTAAGAAACTGTTCTAACTTCAGGTACAAACCTCAAAATCAGAAGAAACAATTTGAGAGTCTCTTCACTATTGCTTTATACCACTGACAGGGATATTTTGGATATTTTTAGGCATAATGCAATAGCCCAAAGGAGTTGAGCACTTGCCCATATGCACTCCATGCAGGGACAAAAGCTGCCAGATCAGAAGGATTTACCTGCACATTACCAGGAACATCTGCTCTACCCTGGCGGTGCTCTGGGATGGCAGCCACTGGGGCTTTGCAGAGTAATGCACAGAGCTCTCCATGTCACCACTGCCCGGCCCCGCGGCTGCTCCAGGACATGTAGGACACAGCTTATCCACGCCAGACACCCCAGGAAAGGAGCACCATGTACTCCAGCACTGTCAGTGGGCCACGGCCAAGCTTTGCCTCATGCCAAGCTGGGAGCCTGGGCAGGGGTGCAGCAGGGACTGTGCACAGCTGAGAGAGTCCAGACACTGGGAAGGGGACATTTCTTGGCTGCTAACGCACAGTGTTGCAGGACAAGCTGCATGGCCAGTGCTTGGCTCCTGTGTTGGCAGGGAAAGCTGCTTTGTTGGCTCATGGTCAGCGTGGGCATCACCTCCACATGGCTGAGGAGCCCTTTGGGTGGAGGCTGACACCTGTTGCACTCCAGCAGTTGTGTGGGAAAGGGTCTGGAGCTGAATCCCATCCCCTTTCCTCATCCTCAGAGGTGGGTCTGCTCTCCTGTAGACCCCTCCTGCACTTCGCCCTGCTGTCCAGATGCCCCCCTGCCCTCTGTGCTGTACCTGGGCATGGAAAGACCTGAACCATCTGCACAGCCTCTGTGGAAATGGGAAGTGAGAGGAACCAGGATTGCTTCAACACCACATTTGGTGACTGTAGTCATTCTGTGCAGTGAGATGTGCGGGTAGCTGAAGGACAGAATTAATATAGTAAGTAATCCTCTCCCTTTAGCAATATCTTTCTGCATGAAATAATGATTTAATGTCTAACTTTTTCCAGCATACACATTTCCTCATAACAAACACTTATATGATATGCAGCTATTTATGTTTCAAGGCAAAAAGCGTGGAGTGTAATGGACTCTACTCTGACTATCTGACCATGAAGAAATTTCACTGTATCATGGGAAACGAGGGAAAACCGTTTTATTTGGAACATTTTCTTTCTGTTTAAGCTATTCTTCTCTTTCTCCCTCATTCTGTATTGGGAGGAATGGCAGCGTGGTGCTGGGGTGCCTCTCCAGCACACAGGGTGTCTGCTTCCCAGGAGTCCTTCCCAGCTGGGAACCCCTTACCTTCCCCTCAGCACTTCTCACAGCTGGTGAATGGTCCCAACTGGAGGGTTTTCTGATGCCTCCAAAGTGACAGTGAGTGGCATGTGACATCGGCCCCAGGACACAGCCACAGAAATGGTTGTGTTGAAGTAGTGTGTTCGTTTGGACCTCACAGCTCTGAAGAAGGGTAAAATAATGGGCACTAGTGGGCACTATAACCTGTATTTGAGCTCAGGACACAGCCCCAGGGTGGTGTCTTGCCCCAGAGATCCTGGCGTCATGGCAAGGGCAGACCATGGCCCTGGAAAGAGACAGCTGTGCTTCAGCCAACCAATCCCAGCTGCACCAGCCCCATTCCACGTTGGACACTCCATCCATCCTCCCCATCCCTGACTATGTTCTCCATCCCTGGTGAGCAGCCTGAGGAGCAGGGCTCTGCTCCCCAAGGCTGCAGTGCCCAGCCCAGGAGGACTTGGCTGTTCTATAGCCCCAGCTAGGAGCCTCTCAGCTCTGCCCTCCCTTTTCGTTCCTCCAGACTAATATCCAATGCAGTGGAGGACTGAGATCTGTCCTATACAGAGACTTGTCTCCAGGACACTGTTCCCCACGCTCTCTAAGCAGGTGCCACAAACACCACACAGAAGAAACAATCTTCTCCCTGGTGCTGACACCGCCTGAAGGCACTGATCCAGCTAACACGAGAGATGTCTGTGTAATGAAAGCAAACGACACAGCTGGCAATTTTCCACCCAACTGACAGAGATAAACAGTTATAAATACACCCATTAATGCTGTAAGCATCCTTCAAAGCTTGTCTTGAGAGTCTGTGGGCCCAGTGTGCCACCATTGGGCTGGTGCTGCCCAAACAGCAGGAACCACAGAGCAACCAGGCCTGCAGCCCCTTGAAGGTGGAGGTGGAATGGAGCATGGCCATGGGTGAAGGCACTTCCCAGGAGAGGACGAGGGGTGAGTGGTGCCAGGGTAGCTCACCTCACTCTGCTAGGTGCCACCCAAGCCGTGCTCCTCCCGTGGTCACCACCAGCCCAGCCCTGGGCAGATCTGCTGGTGCGCTGTTGTCCCTCCCCATAGATTGACATTCTTCCCCCTCCCCAGAGACCCCACACAGCATCCAGCCTTGCTGGGCTTAGGCCCTGGCTTGACAAGGGAAAACTAATGGATGGATTTTCCCCTTCTCCTAGAAAGACACGGGAGAGGAAGCTGCAGCTGATGAAAGGAGTGAGGAATGCACAGGTCACTAAGGGCTACTGCTCTCCCTCTTGAAGGATTTCATCTGAGCAGAATAAGGAGCTGAGAGCAAGTCCTCTGACAGGTTCATCTTTTTTCAGGGAATCTTTCCATTCAGATGACAAATCCCTAGACACCAGTCCCTCCAAGTAATACTTTAAAGGTTTGTCACCATGTCTGTGACCTGCAGCTTTTAGTTCTGCTAGCCAAAGCCCGTTGGTGTTTCCTTTCTTATGGGACTCTCCTGCACATGGAAGTGATGCTGGTGGCCTGGGCTCTGCTGTACATTGGCTGCTTACAGCAGGAGCCATCTGTGCCCATGAATCTGACCAGCAGGGTCTCAGGTGGGTACTCTCACCTGCTGCACTCCTGCTGTGCCCCAGCCTCAGTGCATGCCAGGGACACCGAAGACACAGTCACCCTGTGCTCCCTGCCCCTCAGTCTGCAGCAGATGGATCTAAGAACAGAGGGGTCTGGGGCCCTGGGCAGGGTCAAACACAGGCCAGAGATAGACCCTGGGCAAGCATGCTGTACAGTGGTGAGAGATTGTGCACCATGAGACAAAGCAGTCACTGCCTCTGCACCCAGGACACACCAGCACCATTTCCCTCCTCACTGATGAAGGGACAGAAGTGCAGTCCACGACCATGCAGCACATTCCAGAAATGCTATGGAAAACATCAGAAAGATTCCCATCTGCTCCAGGGCTGCTGTGCCCCACACAGGTGGGTGTCTTTCTCTCGCCATGTCCTGGCAAGCAGCACCCATGTCCCCAGTGTCCCTCATAGCCGGGTGGGTCTGGCACTAGATGGCACCCTGATACGTCCTTCAGACCTTGCAACGGGTTGCCCAGGGAGGTAGTTGAAGCCCCATCCCTGGACGTGTTTAAGGCCAGGTTGAATGAGGCTCTAGACAGCCTGATCTAGTGTGAGGTGTCCCTGCCCATGGCAAGTGGATTGGAACTAGATGGTCCTTGTGGTCCCTTCCAACCTTGATTGATTCTATGACTCTATGATTCTATGCAGAGGAGCAGGGCACTCAGCCTCCAGCACAGAACAAAGGGAAAGGAAGGGGTCAGCACCTTCACTGTCCTCAGCCCCACAGTTAATTCCTGCTAATTTAATCTAATTTCTCCACACTGTGACCATCTGCTCCACGCTGTCCCATGGCTTCAAGAGCACTTGGGCAGTGGGCACTGCTGGAAGCCTGGCAGATGAAGCCGAGTGACTCTAAGCAGATGATCTCCTTCAAGGAGGCTGAGCAACCAACGGAGTTTTGTCCAAGCACCAATGATTTTGGCTGCCCTTTGTGGGCTGACCTGTTTGTCTAACAAAGGTTTACTGCCTAGAGAAGGTTTTACTGCTCCCAAGTTTGCTTTGTCTTAAAAGCCAGCTGCACCTCCTGAGCCAACTGCAGCGATTTCTTAATCCTGAGCACTGGCACCAGCACAGCCTCTGCCTGGCGTGACAGCAGCCTGCAAAGGCAGTTCATTAGTGACTGTGGAAAAAGGCTCCTTACCCAGGCTGTGGTTTGGCCACTCTCCAGTTCACACAATCTGTCAGAGTTCACAGAAGAGGAGATCCTGCTGAGAGGGACTTTGCAGTTTCTGGAGAGCTACAGCTCCTGAGTTGAAGTACACACACACAAACACACACATCAGCAATCACTTGGCTCATCCATCTGGTTGAGGGCCATCTCTACAGGGTAAGATAGGAAAATAGTTTAAATAACATTTCCTTCTAGCAAGATTTAATAATAAAATCGTAAGTCTGGTGTTTTCCTTCCAGGTATGACAACTTGCGTAGCAAAGCAGATTTGTTAGGTTTACAATATGAGAATTACTCTCAGAAAGATAAAAAAAAAACAACCCACCACCAAAACTCAAACACCAAAAGCCAAGTTCATGTTCCCAGAGACATACATTAGAAACACTCGAATGCCTGTTCGAGGAGAACTGTGAGCTTTATCCCCATTCTATTAGGGAAAATGTCTTTTCATGCAACTCAGAGAGGGAATGGCATATGCCACCGGCTTGTCCATCTGTCTTGCTCTGTTTGCAGCAGCAGAGCTCTCAGACCAGAAATCAACCTTGGGTCCTGTCAAAACCTGCAGCATCCGCTTTATTATTTTAACCACAAGACAGGAGAGCTGCAAGCAGCACGAGCCAGAGTTGCGACAAAATCGCATGGGTCAGGCACTCCTGAGGGTACTGGGCACAAGCCGGTGCTGGAGAGGAAGAGGCAGACTGGGAGTTGACTCAAACTCTGCAGTGGAAGAGACTCTTTCCTCCTTGCCATGGAGTGAACAAGCTGAACTACACCTTGCTGGAGGTGTTACCCAAAGGGAAGGAGCCTTCCCATCAAAGCCCATGCTTTGCCAGAACCCAAGTGTGTTTAGGATGTTCCCATGTGCCCAGGCACCTTGCTGGTGCTCTATGAGCACCAGTGCAGTCCCACCACTGGCCTCAGTCAGGTGCATTTCCCATTTTTGGGTGGAAAGGCATTTTGCATTTTGAATGTATCAGCAAAGAACCAGGCCAATAATAGCTCCTCAGCCTGTGCTCATGCTGGATGCCGGCAGGAGTGCAGGGCTTCTGGAGGTGTGGATGTGTGTGCTCTTGCAGAGGATCTCTTAGGAGCTGTGCTCTGCCTGTGTGACCAGTCCTCCTCCATCCAGCTGTGTCTTACTTTCCTCAGCTCCTTCAGTTCCTGGCCTGATTGCAGCTGTCAAGTTGCTCCTGCTAAAACCTTTTTCTCCCTGCTTTTGAAGCTGTCTCTTCCAGCCTCTCTTCCCAGCTGTGCCCAGGTGATAGCAAGTGCTCCTGCTGTGGGGCTTTGCTGCTTTGTGTCCTGGGCAGCACCGGCAGCCCTGGCACTCGTTTGGCAGCACATGTCCCTTTGGAAGCACCTGATGTTCTGGCTCCAGGCAGGCTTGCAGCCCTGGGGGTGCCAGCCCCTATCCCAGCAGAGAAGGAGCAGAAGGAGCTGCGAATCTGGAGGGTGGCAGAACGAAGCAGCGGCACAGGGTGGTGTCTGCAGGCTGCAGTGCCTCGGTCTGCTCCCGCCGTAAGGAAGCCTCACAGCGTTAGCTCCTCTCACATCAGGGGCTGCTATCTTCTGGCCGAGGCACAGAACTGCCCAGTCAGAGACGGTTTGGGCCCGTGCTCATTTCAGTTGTGAGAGTATCTCACCCTGGCCCATGCCTTAGGTGAAGCAGCCTGTGGAGTCGCTTTTAAAGCTTCCTGCAGAAGCACAGCTCTGTCCCCACCGTGCTTGTGCTGATGACACCAGCCATTCCATTACCTGCTGCCCAGATGATCTGGAGCAGATGGAGGTGGTGCTGGCAGCCTGTGCTGCTTGGCCATGATAGTCTCTGGGCCATTCACACTCCGGGTTTGTTGCGGGTTGCAAATAACCTGCTGCTGGCACATTTCAGCATCATCAGGCACGCATTTGCTGCTGGAGGTGCCACCGAGGACTCCTGCTCTCTCCATGGGTACAGCTGCTGGGGATTCGCCCACGCAGCACCTGCAGCTCCTCTCCCTTCACCTTGTTGAGTGGTTAATAACTTTGTGGAAGTTGTGTTGAGCAACCAGGTAATGCTTTGCAGGGGAGGTGGATGCCAGCACACCCTCTCCACGCAGGTTTGATGTTAGAGAACAGTGAGTGTGTTGAATTAATTAGCATACAGCTCTCCACTTACTCAGCTAATCTGCATATTTTGCTGAGGATGAGAGAATCTCCAGGTGTGGGTAGGAAGCTGGTATGGTCTTGGCCTCCAGCACTGAGGCAGGTGGGCACACACAGGCATGACAGAAAGCTGCTGGCTACTCCACACCCGGGGCTTGCTGGTGGTCTGGGGCTGCCTGCCTGACCCTGGTCTCCAGCCAAATCATAATAAGTGGGGCCTGCACAAGGCAGTATTACCTTTTGCCAGGACCTGTGTTCATTCCCTCCCCACCCTGTGCCAAAGCAGGCACTGCCCTGGCAAGCAGGTCAAACCAGTCCATGCACCCACCACCCTGACACTATTGGGGGGGCGAGCAGAGCTACCCCCCAGCCCCCTCCTGGGCTATGCTCGTGGACACACACACAGAGTTCTGGAAGCCAGGCATTTTTTCATCTTGGCACAGAATTCTTCCAGAGATGATTATTTGAAAGATGAGTCACCAAATACAATAGCAAAGACACATCCTTGACTTACTGGCAGAGAAGAGAGATGTGACCAGCATTAAGCCTCCATGCAATGTCTCCATCACACAGTGTCTGGCATTTATTCTAAACAGCTCTCAGTCTTGAGCAGAATTGTTTTTTCATATCAGAAATCCAGCTGCTTTTTCTGTAAGAAACATTCCTTAATGAAAGACAGACTGCTTGCACGGATGTAAAATTCATCCTAGGGTAGCTGTGTGTTCCGTGCAGCTGCTGTCTTACAGCCCGTTTGTCGGAGCACACATCACACATGGAGATGCACATCAGCATCTCTGCATTCAGGTTATGCTCTGAAACCAATTCCAACCTCCTTTGGGGAGCAGGAGGGTTACTTCTTGTGTTTCTTGCATTTCCTCTCATTCTGCCTGTTCCTCACACTCTTTTACAGCACTGTTTAAACATGGGTCCTCTGCCCCTTCTGCAGGGACTGTCACCCATGACTGTGGCGAAGCTGTCTGAGGGTTTGTAGGAAAGGTTGTTGGAGCAAGGACAGCCCAAGTAGAGAGACCTCCCTGGCTGGGGTGGGGTGGTGAGCAGGGCCAGTAGAGCAGCAAGGCAGAAGTCTGGGAATGACATCTTGCATGCTACCCTCTTCAGGAGTGGGTGCCCAACCATGCCACTTAGCTGCCCAGGAGATTCCTGGAGAGGAGGGGAATATTGCTGGGGCTGTGAGCCTTGCCCAGGGGAGAGCTAACCAGTCTGGTGTAGTCTTAAAACCCCTGCATTGCCCCTACACCATGTCCAGAGCAGGGCTGACCAGAGAGCTCTGCTTTCAGACCTGTGGGCTGGGGGCAAACCTATTGTGGAGCCCCTGCCTGTGAGCAGACCCTGGGGATGCAGCCTCCAACATGCAGAGCAGAGCAGCCCCTGCCCAGTGCCCTCTAGCTGTAGGGCCTCCAGTGGGCAGGATTTGGGGCAGAAGCCCGTTCCTTTTTTTGCTGGGAGCAGGTGGAGGCAAGGACAGGCACTCCTGGGGATGGATGTCTGGATTCTGCTCTGCCCTGTACCATGGAGGAGGATGCTGTCTTGTAGCCTATTCCAATTCAACAGTGTGTTCTGACCTTGATGATGTTGGTTTAACTAGGATATGAAATGCAAATATAGCCTAAGCTCAACAATTCTGGCACCCAGCAGAGAGACTGAAGGGTGGAACGCTTCCCAGAAGGGTCAGCAAGAGCAGGAAAAATTATATAGAGCAAATAAACAGAATAAAAGGCTTCTCTATTATCCTGGCACACAAGGCTGCAGCTCCAGGGGTCTGCAGGAGATTGTGCTGCTCTGAGGCTTATCCTCAGGGACAAGCTGCTGATCAGGAAACAGAGAAAGGGCTAAGGGCAAGGAGACAAGTTGATTTTAAATAACTACAAGCCAGGAGGAAGTCACCCTCATTCTGCTCCTTGGCTGATTCTGCATCATCCATCACCTCATAGCAGGGCAGTCTCCCCAGAGGCTTCCCTGGGGTCCTGGGGTCACACCTTGGGAGAGGGTTTGATGTGCTGTCAAGCTGGGGAAGGGGAACTGTTTCCTGACCCAGCTGAGCAGTTGCCCTGCAGGGGAAGGCAGCCTCCAGCCCACCCACCTGCCCGTGCTTTGGGGGAGCTGTTGTCACCAGCTGAATGTACACAAGGCACATCTGCAAGCTTTGGGTGCCACAGGACAGTCAGAAGCTTTCACTTTAAGAGTCATAACTGCCTATTTTCAAATCAAGGTGGGATTTGCACATTGTCACTGATTTTCAGCAAACCTCTCCAGAATGCTAATCCTGGTTCTGATCTCCGGGGCAGAGCTGGGCACTGGGAGGGTCAAAGCCTGGCTTGATTTGGCTCTGTGGGGACAGACCTCGTGCCGATGTCTCCAAAACGTAACAGGCACCAGACCACACAAACCAGCTGTGCCCAGAAACTTGTCAAGGGCAACATCAGCCAGGGTGAGGTTGTCTCCCTCCTCCTTATGCCATAGAGGAGCTGATATCCTTGTCTGGAAGCAACTTGTAGATCGGATTCAGCTCAGACTTAAACAGGACTCCTCTCCCACCTCAGAGCACCTCCAGGATGTCTCCAAGGGCTGCTGTGTCCAGAGCACTGCAGGAGGATCTCATTGCCTGCTCTGCCATACTGCAGGCTCCTGTTTGCAGAGCTGGAAGGTGCCTCAGGAAGCTCTGCCAGCCCTTGGAGTAACCCAGAGCGTGCAGAGAGACAATGCCAAGATGGATCCTGCAGGAGGGTGACAGCAGGGGCCAGCTAGGAGCAGCTGGCACACTGCCTGCATCCACGACTGGAGGTCACCACAGCCTTTGTGCCTTCAGCATCTCACTAATGCACACCTCAGGAAGCAGCAGGTCAAGAGACACAAACCTGCAGCACTCACACCCAGCCAGCCCATGGCACCCAGCACTGTGACTCTGAAGGAGAAGCACAGGAGGAGGTACGTTTGGATTCAGACAAGATGGAGCTGATATGAGACCCCCCCATGAAGGGTACACTGAGGGACATAATGGGCATGGGGCAAAGCTGGAGGCCCAGGACCAGTGAGTCCTGGATGCAAGGGGGAAGCCCTGCAATGCACCAGCCAAAGGGAGTCCAGGCATGGTTGGAGGTTCAAGCTGAGAGGAGTTCCCTCCTGTAGGCATCTGCAGTGCCATCATTAAAAATTTAAACCACAAATTACAACATTCAGCAGGAAAGAATCTCTTTCCTACCAATTACAGTTAATAGGGTAAAATTAATGTACCAATTAATATGGCTGCTTCTAAAACTCAGTCTAATATGTTAAATACTGTTCCTGCCTCTCTGAATGCAGCAAAATAAAGTGATGATCAGGATGGGAGCTAATAAAGTTTTGCTTCTCTCTACCTAAACTATTTGGCATCACCGACTTAAGGCAGAGGAAAAGGGAGATTATTTAACATTTTAAGGTTTGTAAGAGCCATAAATCATTCCATACATGCCATATTTGTTGAAAAGGATAGAATACATTCAATTTTACAGTATATTAAACTTCATCTAATTTGAACGTAAGAACAGACCAGCAAAATAAATGACCAATTTCTGAAGCAGAAATTACCATTTGGCTGCTGCCATTATGAAGCTGCTGGTATTTTATCATGTTCTTAACATAATATTGCTTGTCTATTGATGCATAGTTATAGTGCAGGACCAAATTGGAAGGCGGTGAAAGAGGACAGTGCAGAGGTTTTTTTTTAATAGGCATCATTTGTCAGATGTTATTTCAGAGGTCTTTGCACTGATGATAATATGCAGATTAAAGCAGAAGTAAATAGGGAAAGAAGAAAAAAAAAAAGAAAGAAAGAAAGAAAGAAAAAGAAAAAGAAAAGAGAAAGGCAGAAGGGGAATGAGAATTTCTGGCTGCATCAGGCAGGCAGGTGGACCCAGCCCCAGTGGGTACAGATAACAGTAATTAATCTGGGTTGAAGGGTTTCTTCTGAAACCCCACGGTGTCTGACAAAAGGAGGCATCCTCCCCTGAATCTCAATGCTGCTGGGGATAGCAGGGATTAGGAGCAGGAGTGCTGGGTCCCCGGGGCAGGACCCAGGGGTGGAGCACAGTCCCTGCCCAGCACTGTCCCTCCTCCCTGCCCCATGCTTCCTGCTGCAGCAGCCACAAATCTGAGTGAAAATAAAAATTATGTTTAGTTTGCAAAACAGGAGGAAGGTATCTCCATCCTCCAGAGTTCATTGTTCTGCTAGACTTGGTATTATAGTGGCAATATATTACAGAGAAGAAAAATCAGCTGGCTGCCTTGCCTCCAGAATGACAATGGAGAGCCACAAAACATGATGGAGGTGCAGCTGGCCAAGGAGAGCTCAGACTCTTCAGGCAGCAGCTCCTTTGCCTGAACAGGGCATTCGGCCACCCCAAGGCAGGGCATTATCCCCAGGACAGTGCACTGTCCCCAGAGCAGAGCAGTTCTGTTAGCACAGGCTGTGCTTGCACACCATGGAGGCAGCTGGCACAGTTCTGACCCCAGCAGCTGCCCAGCAACACTCCACGGGCATAGCTCCAGAACTGACAGTACCTACTTACCAAAAACAACAAAACAAAAAAAAANAAACCAAAACAAAATAACATAAAACAACAAAAAAATCCCACAAAAAACCCACAAAAAAAAAAAAAAAACCAAACAAATAAACCACCTAAACAACAAACCAAAACCAACAAGGTACTTCATTATGAGTAATCTTTCTGACCCCAACCCACTGAGTTCCCTCCATGGAAGAGTTTCTGCCCCTGGAAGAGTGCCAGGGCAGAGCTGGGGCACGCACGGCAGCAGCTCCACAGCCGTCGTGCAACCCGCACAGGTGCTCCACAGCCATGCTAAATGGGACCAGCTCAGAGCCTGGGTCTGCTTAAAGCAAATGAATTGCTGAGGTATTAGAGCTGAAATTGTGTTCCAAGGCTGCAAATCTGCACGGGAATATATTGTGCTATAACATAGATTTCAATTACTTGCCAACCTCCAGCACGCTGCTGCGCCATTACGCTCCTCTGCCAGAGTTTGCCAGCACGCTTTTTTCTTTTATTTCTCCTGTTAAATGTGGTCTTTGTTGCGCTTCATTGATCTCTGAGCATATTCTGCTGTTTACAACTTTGATAATCTTTGTGTAATCTTCAGGGGTAATTGAATTCCGACAAACATCGCTGAATTTTAAACACCGCGCAGGCTGGAGTACGTTGAGGAGCCAGGATATGAAAGTCAAACCTGGGGGCAGGGAGAAGCACTTGCTCTGGGCTCCTTCACTGAAAAATTGAGCTGAGAAGCCCAAGGATGTCAGGAACAGGTTCAGAGGCAGTGCCAGGGGTGGGCCAGATCTATCCCAGAGTTTGATCCCAAGCAGTAAACATCATGCAGCTATGTGTGCCAAGAAATCTTGGTTGAACATGGTGCTCCCTGCAGCTGTGCAGAAGGGCAAGGTGCCCTCTCTGCTGGCTACTGAGAAAAGAGGTGGATATATGATTCTGTGGTTCTGTATTTCTGTGATTTCATAAGGACACAGACCTGTTGGAGCAAGTCCAGAGGAGGACCAGAAAGATGACCTAAGGACTCTGCTTGAGGATAGGTGGAGCGACCTGGGGTTGTTCAACCTGGAGAAGAGAAGGCTCCAGGGAGACCTTAGAGCTGCTTTCCAGGATCCTGCAGGGATCCTACAGTAAGGCTGGAGAGTAAGGCTTTTCATGAGAGTGTCTAGCAACAGGACAAGGGGGAATGCTTTCAAGCTGAAGGACAGCAGGCTGGATCTTGAGTTGTTCTTCAGTACAAAGGTGGTGGACTCTGCAATAGGCTGCCCAGGGAGGTTGTGGATGCCTCCTCCTTAGGAGTCTTCAAGACTGGGTTGAATGAGGCCTTGAGCAGCCAAGTCTAGTTGAGAGGCATCCCTTGGAGTAGATCATCTCTCAAGTGCCTTCCAACCTAAACCATTCTATGTCATTTAATGATTTTTGACCCAAAACACTTCTGCCTTTGTGCAGTCCCAGGGGATCCCACCAGGGCCTCCCTCTCTGCTAGGACAGGATCAAGCCAGCAGCTTTCAGTCTTTGATTCAATACCCAGGGAATTGCCCTCGCATAGATAACTCATTGGGTTTGTGGGCATGCTTGTAAATTAGACAAAGGGGAAAATGTTCCAGTTGGATTTTGATGCTGAAGAGGTTTTTTTGTAGACCCCTAGGGGCACAGGCATAGTGATTCCATAATCATTATTGTTATTTATTACTTGCCAGCACCAGGAACGTGCCCAGCACTGTGCAGGCGCCATATAACATGGCTCCTGGGCAGGCATCACACTCCTAGTGGCAACAGCCTGTGGCAAACCTCCCCTTGCCAAGGTGCGGGAGCCACAAGCCCCTCATCCCTTGCCCAGGCAGAGCTTCTCCCTCCCTCCTCTCTGCTGACTCCCAAATCACCACAGTTTGTTTTAACCCCCCTCCTTTTGTGGATGGAAAAAAACAGATGTCTTGCTGGAGGACATCAGAGTTTTGATGCATTCCCTACAAACTTTAATTTCCCACAGCATCCATGCCCAGGACGTAGGGGGACTGCTCAAGTATGCTATGAATTAGTATGCAAGCAGAGCTACTCCTGGAAGGGGCACAAGCTCAGGCAGACAAGAAGGAGCCTGCAGAAGTCTCGGTGCTGGAAGGGGAAACTTGCCAGGCTGCCACTGTGCAGGAGCTCCGCGTCTCCAGCTTATTGCAGCAGCAGCGCTCGGCAGCCCCCGCACAGCAAAGATTTCCTGCCGAAGGGTCTGAAATGCACAAAAGGGTCCCTGCGCAATCGAAAGAAAAGGAATTAAAGGGTTGTCTGGCTGGAGAAAAGGGATATTGGATCTAATCCCAGTTGCTGTAATTTGGAAATCCAATTGCACTTGTCCATCATCAAAAAGCAGCAGCTGATGAGGGGAGGCAGGAGGCTGCAGGTGATCCGAGCCTACAGCACCAAGGCAGGGGCACAGAGAGCTCAGCACCAGGGGATCCCAGTCTGTACAGAGCAGGAGGAACCTCAGGATGGTGTAAGGCCTCTTTGCACTGCTCCAGTCCACAGCCTTCTTCCCAGAAGGGGCTTTACACTGGCACTGGCATGGGAGACACATACAGGGCAAGGGTTGCCATGAGAAGGAGCAGAAAATCAGGAGCAGAAAGGAGGAAAGCAGTTTGGCGCAAACCCTCCCCATCTTAGCTGGCAGCACTGGGAGATGCAGGGAGGGAAGTAAAGGCTGCTCCCAGTCCTGTCAGGTCTATGGGGTGCTGCACTGACATCCCACTCCTCCCAGGAAAGCACAGCTTGCTTTCCATGCACCTCTCTTGAAGTCTTTCCAGGGCAGACCAGACACTGATTATATTGATTTCAGTGCTCCTGCCAGTGTTTTTAACCCAGGCTCAGATCCCTCCCCAATATTTCTCTTGCCCTGAGTCATTGCATTGATATTTTACCAGAAGCCAGACAGAGTTTTTCAAGGTCCTGGATGGACTCCAGTGATCTGGCCAAGGTTGGAGTCTTCTGCCATGTGGCTCCAGCTCAGCCTTTTGCTGAAAGGTTCCTGCAAACTCCCTGCAGTCATTTCCACCCCACTTCCCCCAAGGCAGGACTGGCTTAGAGGGTTCATCAGTATTTCAGATGCCACGTGTAAGTGATTTTGCAGCCAGGCTTTGGAAGTAATGAAGTCTGATTGCAAAGCCCACAATATGGGCAGTTGCCTGCTTTGCAAGGTGGGATGCTACCCCATGCTTGGGCACCAAGAAGGTGCCTGGTCAGCAGCTCTGCCTCTCACCAGGCTTCAGGGGACTGCAAGGTAAGCTGGAAAGACAACAGGTAAAGCTGCATGGAGCTAACAGAGCAGCCCCATGGCCCTTCACAGGAATGAGGGCAGAGAAACAGAGCACTGGACTGTGAGGCTCAGCCACATTTCCTGCATGACTGGGGGACCCCAAAAGAGCCCCAGGCCTGTCCTGGTAGGGAGCAGGCTCGAAAGGCAGTACGGTTTAGATGTCATCACATCCTCCTGGCAGCACAGTGCTGAGCATCCCACCAGCAGGAAAGCTGGAGCAGAGCCACCCACAGCCATTATCCCCCCTACAGGTGCTTGATTTGCTGAATTAAAGAGTGGAATCATAATGAGACTTGACGTTAAATTCCATAAAAAGTCAAGCTAATCAGTGACCAAACCTGTAATTGATTCTTTTGCTAGTTCAATACTTAATGCTACATGTTAAGCAATAGGATTTTACAATTTGCTAGCACTTCACTTACAGAGAATTAAGCAATAAAAATCCATTCTGAGCACAAACAGCAGGAAGGGGCCACGGCTGCTAATAAGTGAAGGAGCCAATGAAGAGGCTCAGCAGCAGCATCGATGTCTTGTTTGTTCAGAATAGCTGTCCCTGGGCAATATGTGAGGCCTCCAACACCTGCAGGCATGGGTTGAAATCCCCCAGAAGGTCATGCTGAGGCAGGGAATGCCATGAATGAGGTCCAGAGATGCTAGAGAGGCTGCAGTCCTTGCCTGTATCCCATCCTACTCCCCTCACAGCTGCACGGAAGACCCCAAGATGCTCAGCCCTGGGGAGAAGCCAGACCCACAGAGTTCACCTGGACACAGGTGACAGAACAAGGGGACACAGTCTCAAGCCGCAGCAGGGGAGGTTTAGGCTGGATTTTAGGAAGAAATTCCTCACAGAAAGAGTGATTGGCATTGGAATGGGCTCCCCTTGGGTGTGGTGGAGTCACAGTCCCTGGAAGTGTTTAAAAAAAGACTGGATGTGGCAATTGGTGCCATGACTTAGTTGATTAGATAATGTCGGGTGATAGGTTGGACTTGATGATCTCAAAGGTCTTTTCCAGCCTCGTGGATCCTGTGATTCTGTGACACAAGCTGAGACTCAGCCCTTCCCTTGGGAGCAGGACCCACACCCAGGTTCCCTGTGCAGGAAGCAGAGCTCCCACCAGCCACAGATCCCAGCCAGCCTCACGCGGGAGGGGATGTTGGGGTTTGAAAAATCTCTGCTTTTTTAGAAAAGGTTGTTTGCTTTGAAAACTTCCTGCAGCATTCACTTGGTTTTATTCAAGGCCAAATTCAGAGCAAGGGCAGTCAGCTTCCAGCTCCAGCTCTTGGAGCTCAGTTAAAGCACCTTGGTTTTCAGCACACACAAGTGCCAGCATTTGTCTTCACCCACTGCTCTCCAAGGTGCTTTCTTCCTCCGCTGCTCTTCCGCTGTTTTTCAGCACAAGCCCAATCTTTGTCTCCAGCGGCAAGGTGCTGCTGCTGCTGAATGATTAACCCTCAGCAGTGACAGCAGAGCCACCAGCGGCAGATCTCCCAAATCCCCAGGAAAGGAACAACGTCGACTCATTTCCCAGGCCATGCTGACCCCCAGCAGAAATGAAAAACCCCTTTTGTGTCACAACTTGCTGCTTCCAGGGCATCAGTGCCAGTGCAGGGAGAGGCAGCAGACAGCAGCTCCACCACCATGCTCTGCAAAATGACAGCTGTTTATGGAGCTCTAAAAGGGCCGATTTCTCCTGCAGGAGGGTAACAGCTTTTTTCTGCTCGACAGCACACAGCAGTCAGCACAGGAGAGTCTGCAGCAGAGGTGCTGCCCTCACCCATGACACCACGGCCTCAGTTTGCTCCCTGGGGATGCTGACTCCTTCAGCTCTGGCAGGCAGGCAGGGGAGGGAGTGCTGGCAGGGAACCCCCTGAAGGCATTCGTGAGCCCTGTCACCCTGCCACCACACATGGTCCCGCTCAGGGAGCTGGACAGCTGCCACGGGCAAGGTGTCCTCAGGCAGCTCCTGCAGCAGCTGAGGTGACCCCCATGTCCTGCTCCCCTGGATTTCAGAGGGCACTGGGCATGGCAAACTGTGCCATGGGTGCAACACACTCTTCAAGAGGTTTTTACTTCCAAAATGTCCCCACTGTGCCCTGTGCAGTGTGGCAGAAGAGGCAGATTTCAGAGACACAGTGATTGTTGTGAGGGGAAGGCTCTGCTGCTGCTCTCCACAGGGCTCAGGCACCTGCCATGGCAAGTCAGGGAATCTGTGGAGGCTCCTGTTAGGAATCCCACTGAAGCTGTGGAACCACCGCATTAGGTGAACACCTCAATGGTTGTCAAGTCAGCCACGTGTGGTCCGAGCTGCTTTACATTGGCCAGACTAGAGCCAGAAGGTGGTCACAGGCAGTCAGGAGATGGCCACATTTCCTCACCTGCTCTCAGCACCAACTCAGCACAGGCTGTGCCCTCACCCCAGGCCCACAGCAGCAGAGCCTGCAGACCCAGATCCATTTCAGGTCTCTGAGGAGAGGGCACCTGTCAAAGGCTGCAGAGATGCTGCAGGTGCCTCTCCATCCACGACAGAAACAGCCAGCAGTGGCAGAGCCAAGCCGATCTGAACATGACATAGAGCTGTGTGCTGGTTTGAGGCTAATTTGAATATTTTAATGGAGAAAATTATAGGCTGTGAAAGGAAAACAATGATGATGTCTGCTTCACTCATAGGCTTGCTGAAATAAGAATAAGTACTCAAAACATAGATAACACAGTCTCTGGGGCACAGCGTCTCAGGTGGTCTAGCTTCTGGCTTTCTCCTCTCTGCTGAGTAATTTCACTGACCACTTACCTTCTAATCTCCCCTGGCCAAT